>CAUYQV010117026.1:0-50085 GCA_963574575.1 Galagoides demidoff
GACCAGATTTTAATATTGGTAAGGCAGGACAACATGGCCTGGGGGACGGGGCGGGGGGGTGGGGCAGGGCCTGACAACAATGCAAACTTTGATAAGCAGCTCTCAATAATCACTTCTCAGCAATTATTTGTTTTTTTTTTAATTTTATTGAATGGTAACTATGTACATTAATGCCCTTCTGGGGTACAGTGTGGGGTTTTCACATGCAATCTGAAATACTTCCATCAAACTGAGCAACACAGCCTTCATGTCATTTTCTCAGTTATAGTTTTAAAACGTTCTGATTCTACTCTTAGAGAGTTTCACTTGTACCCCTGTAAGATAGACCTCAAAAATGGTCCCTCCAATCCCCCTCCCTCCACCCATTCCCTCCTCCCTCCTCCCTCCCCCCTCCCCAGGAAGTTGTAGATTTTGCAAGAGTGGAACAATAAATTATGGGTTCATATTCTTTTCAGGGTTCTGAGACAATTACAAACTATTAGATATGTAAGACATAGCCAGAGCCTGAATTATTACATAGGAACTTTAAAAAGCCCATTTAAAATACTGTACATTGGGTCCTCAAATAACATCATTCAATATCATTTCATTATCATATATGGGGGGGATTCAATTCTTTACCAGCATCATTGCCTGTGTAGAGTTTGCATGTCCATATGAGTATTCCAATTTTCTCCCACATCCCAATAAAATGTACCTTAGGTTCACTGGTGTGTCTACATGGCACCAGTAGGAGTGAGAGTGTATGGATGATTGTGCCTTGTAATGTAATATGTCTTGTCCAGGGTTGGTTCCCACTTGGTGCCCTGAGCTGCCAGGGCAGGCTCTAGCCACTGTCTACTCAAAACTAAAATAACTTATTAAATAATTATCTTTTATTAACCTTTCTTAAATATATGCATAACTAACATTTGTGTTGATATTCAATATTACCCAGTGTTTTGGTCTTTATTTAGAAGTTCAGTGATGTTTTGTGACCAAAATACACCATGGGAATTTAATTTTTGTATCAATGAGCCTATGGTAAAATTGATTTCCTTATATATCATTTTGGTTAAAGTCATAGTTTCCAAGAACCTATTGATGATGTTAAGTAAGAACTTACTGTACTGAGGCTTTAGACTCCAAGGCAGCCTAGATCCTTCTTGCCAGTTATCTGATAGATATGGAATAAAATAAACATCTTTACTGCCCCACCCAATATTCTTATTTCATTAGGAAGGTCAAAATAAGTAACAGATTATATAAATTTCATATTTTGAAAAGGAATGTAACTTATTTTTTATTCTGGTACCTGAATACATACTGTCTATAACTTAAAAGGCAGTGATAATTATTAGTCATAAAATCTGCTCTCTTAAAATGTATCTAGATTAAAGCAGAGAGAGGTCTCTATACTGAGTGTGACTGGCAGATGAAGAAGGAGACCTAATCTGGCCCAGGAATTTTCTGAGAAATCTCCATCAAAAGAAATTAAACCACACCACTCTCAAAACAAAATCTACAGAATGACATGTATTATCGGTTATGTAGGAGCCTATGAAGAGTTTAATATAGTTCTGGCAAGCTCTTGCAGACTAACAGATACGAGAAGATTGGAAGGTATTTTTGTCTCTCCAGATATAACCATTTTTATATTTACATTGCAGACTACAAGGTAGGAGAAAAACATAAACTCTTTTATAACCTGATATCCAGCATTATTTTGAATCCTATTTGGTGCTGAGGGAGAAAGAAGAAATCCACCACCAAAAGTACAGGATGTCAGTGAAAAATGAGGTAGAAAGCATTTATCCATTGTTATGATGCCAGCCAAGCCTAATACTTTCTTCATTTCCACAGAACAGTGCCTGGCATTAGAGATCACCTTCTCTTTATCTTAGTCCTCAAGAAGCTTGTATTTAAGCTGTCTAATGAAACAATCTGGGGCCAGGGTAGGTGTAACGGTAAAAAAGAAAAAAGGAGGGAGAAGAGTTGGGGGAATGGGAGGAGGCTGAAGGAGAAGGGGAAGTAAAGGGGAGGGAGACAAAACTGGGAGAGAAAGAGAAAGGGGAGGAGGATCTCTCTTCAGAAACATCAACACATGACTAGAATGAGTTCTCATTCTCATGCTCAAAATTCTCACTTTAAACAGAGCACTGGGCAGAGCCTGTGGCTCAAAGGAGTAGGGCACCGGCCTCATATGCTGGAGGTGGTGGGTTCAAACCCAACCCCGGCCAAAAACTGCAAAAAAAAAAAATTAACAGAGCACTCAAACTACCTGGGATTAGAGTTGGAGGAGATGACTTCCAGGGTGATTTCCAACTTCTTTTCTATTTTTATCTCAACATTCTATTACTTCTTAACTATTTAGTACAAAAACTGTGATATAAACGTTTTCCTGCTTTAAAAAAAAAATGCTCCTCTATTTGTGCTTTTACCTAGATTTTCCCAAACATAAAATTAAGTCTGAAAAGATAAATCTTCAAAACAGTTTTCAAGCCCCTTAGATATGCCAGTGTAACTGATAAGCTAATAACAAGCCATATTACCAACAATGTAGATTTCAAAGCCTCTCTACACTACATTTTTAGGCTAGTCTGAGTTGCCAAACAACCTATTTCCTCTAATAATCCTGGTTTTGGAACACTCACTTGTTAATTAGATAACGCAAAGGCTATGTGAAAGTTATTTAATCAAAACTCTTGCTTTCAAAAAGGTACACTCAATAAGTATTTCAAAGCAGCCCACCATGTGAATCACAATTACATGGGGATATTCTTTTTTTTTCCTTTTTTTAAGACACAGAGTCTCACTCTGTCACTCTAGATAGAGTACCATGCCATCATCATAGCTCACAGCAAGCAACCTCAAACTCTTGGGCTCAAGCAATCCTCTTGCCTCAGCCTCCCAAGTACCTAGGCCTACAGGTACCTACCACCACACCCGGCTAGTTTTTTTCAATTTTTAGTAGAGCCGAGGTTTCACTCTTGCTCTGGCTGGTCTTGAATTCCTGAGCTCAAGCAACCTGCCTGTCTAATCCTCCCAGAGTACTAGGATTATAGGTGTGAGCTGCTGTACCTGATGAGATCTTCTTAAAATGCAGGTTCTGATTCAGTAGGTCTAGAATGGGATTCTGCATTTCCATCCATTATCTTGCAATGCTAATACAGCTAGTCTCTAGATAATATTTTGAGTACATTCTTCAGGTTATGTAACTGTAATTTATTTTTTATTCCAGCACCTAATTTCATACCGTCTATAACTTAAGATTTCAGGTTATTCATTCCACAGTTCTCACGAGAATTAACAAAAAAAAAATTGCAAAATATGAAATAAATAAAAAAAGGAAAGGAAACTTTGACCCTTATGTACCCAGCAAATGCCAGCTCTAGCAGATAAAATGCAAGTCCTAGATCACCGATTGATTTAAAAACAACAACAAAAAAACACACACACAAAAAGTAAAATATGGCTTGGCTCTTGTGGCTCAAGGGGCTAAGGCTCCAGCCACATACACCTAAGGTGGCGGGTTTGAATCCAGCCCGGGCCCGCCAAACAACAATGATGGCTGCAACCAAAAAATAGCCCGGCGTTGTGGTGGGCGCCTGTGGTCCCAGCTACTTTGGAGGCTGAGGCAGGAGACTCACTTGAGCCCAGGAGTTGGAGGTTGCTGTGAGCTGTGAGGCCACAGCACTCTACCCAGGGAGACAGCTTGAGGCTCTGTCTCAAAAAAAAAAAAGTAAAATAAATATAAAAACAAAGTAATGTTTTATAGACCCCAGGAAAAAGAATTTTCAGCAAAGTATGAAAATTTAAAGCATTCCTTTCTTTAATTTTGTAATTCTTTACTGTGGAATAGCTCAGAATTTCAGTTCTGTTTTAAGTAACAGAACTGATAACTGAGCAAAGAAACGTAATTTGGATTCTAAAATTCTTGCTTTAATAAAAATTCCTTAAACAGTGGGGAAAAAAAAAAAGAATTAAAGAACATTAGAAATGAGTACTTTAACATGTGCATTACCCATACTTTTCTGTCTACAAAAATTGACTTACTTTCACAGTTTTCAAATTTTCCAAGATTCTCTAGTTGTTTAACCTAAAATTAATTAAAAATGCCATTCTGCCAGCAGTGCTTACCATCAATGGGCAAGAATTAATTTAAGAGCTAATAATAGGCTCAGTGCCTGTGGCTCAAGCGCCTAAGGCGCCAGCCACGTACACCTAAGCTGGTGGGTTCGAATCCAGACTGGGCCTGCCAAACAACGATGGCTGCAACCAAAAAACACCCAGGTGTTGTGGCAGGCGCCTGTACTCCCAGCTACTTGGGAGGCAGAGGCAGGAGACTCGCTTGAGCCCAGGAGTTGGAGGTTGCTGTGAGCTGTGATGCCACAGCACTCTACCCAGGGCAACAGAGCTTGAGGCTCTGTTTCAAAAAACAAAACAAACAAACAAACTAATAGGCCAACATCATAGTTTCTAATTTTAAACTGTATTTTTTGTTTGTTTTTGTTTTGAGACAAAGTCTCACTATGTCACTCAGTAGAGTGCCATAGCATCATAGCTCACAGCAACCTCAATTCTCGGGCTTAAGCGATTCTCTTGCCTCAGCCTCTCAAGTAGCTGGGACTACAGGTGCCTACCTCAATGCCTGGCTATTTTGTTGCAGTTGTCATTATTGTTTGGCAGGCCTGGGCCAGGTTCAAACCTGCCAGTATGTGGCTGGTGCCCTAACCACTGAGCTACAGGTACTGAGTCTCTAATTTTAAACTGTTAACATTATTGCTCAAGTTAATTATAACCACTTGATAAGTAATTCCTAAATCCTGGACCACAAACTTGGTGATGATACAGTTTAACAGGAAAAGTATGGACAATATCAGCTTTTCATAAGCTAAAAATAGTCTATATTGTTACCAGTATTATTGTAATTTACTTTATTTGTATCACCATGGTGGTGATTTCTCTTTTAAATGTGAATAAACATAAAAGTTGGCAACCTTATGTTTACCACTTTCTTTTCTCTTTTTAATTTTTAAACTGCTTATACAATCTAAAAATATGAGAATTAGCAAATTTCTCCATACCTCCCCCCTCCCTTCTCTGGGAAATGAGGCTGCTGTACTACCAATTGGTAGGTGTGTATGTGTGTTCCAAGTTGTAACTTAATTTACTAATTAAATTGTGCTGACCAGCTCAGGTAAGGGAGGTGCAGTTGGCAATGCGGTTGTTACCATATTTGGACACATGATATGAGACAGGCAATTCCTTGACATCCTGTCATTTCAAGGAATTCGTATCTTCCCTTCCTTCCTCCTCTCTGAACAATCCAGAGCTTGAGTCAAAACTTTAAGTAAAAAAACCTTTTCCTCTGCTCTGTAGGCTCAGCACATGTTGGTGGTATGGCAAAATTTTGTATTCTGAGGACATGTAGAAAATTTTGACCCCTGTGTTATCAGAGAAAAACTATGCTTTCTTTAGCTGAGTATAGGCAGGTTATCTTGCATTAATAACACCAAATGAGGAAAAAAGCACTCAGAACAGTAGAGTTACAGGAAAAAGGCCAAATTTATATTTAATTTAGAAAGGACAGCTGTTAATTAAGCAAATTTCACATGTTCTTTTAAAAAGAAACAATTAGAATTATTTAGTGTGAAATAAAATAAGTGTGAAATTTCTCACCATCCCACATTCTATTACAGCAAACACAGAGACACACAATAGCTGGTCAATTTAACATAATTTTCTGTTATTAAACATGACCTCCAGGTCCATTAAATTTACTTTATCCCCCAACTCCTTTTTCCCTAAAAGACTAATACATCCAAATTTTACACAGTGTGTTATGTTGCAACAATGGTGACTTTTCTCTGCAGCATGATGCATGTTGAATTTGTCACTGCAGGAAACTAAAGTAAAAGTAAGTAACTCATATTGAATATCTTGATGTAAGCCTCCAAGGTCATGTGGAGAAGAGTTGCTGAAGCTCACTGGCTCTGTCTTCACCTGAATTTATTTAGCACACCAAGACAAGATTCTTCTGGTTCAAAGACCTGTGATTAATTAATTAATAACTTTTTTATAGGGAATTTGAAGGACCAGAATTATGGGCTTAATAAATGTGCCTAATATCCATATATGTACTCATGTCCTCTGAACCTTACATTCAGTTTGGCATAAACTGCTAACAGCCAAGTAATGAACATCTCCTCATACACAATAAAGAACTATAAAAACCATAGCAGTATTCTGAATCCTAATAATTTTTAAAAGTTCTAGAAACCTGATCAAATTAAGATTTTTCAGGGGTAATATTCTTCTCTTGGCATGTCATGCTTGATTAGCTATGCAGAATGTAATAATGGTATAATAATTAAAAAGACTTAAAAATCCATTAAAAGAAAAGTGATTATTTTATTATTATTTGATTTAATGTGTCCAGATTCTTGTATAATATCGTATAAATGGAAAGTTAATTGTCATACTTGGCAAAAGAACCAATATTAACTGATTTCGGTGCTGCTTTGAGAAAGGTAGCTTTTGTCAACACTGTTCTTTACTTTTTATAATAAATAATTCTGCCATATGTGCTGAAAATATATACAATCATGACTTATTTAGAATCAAATAAAAATGCTCACAGGTCTTAATCAATTCTACACATAACCCTAAAAAAGCCCTGATCTTAAGAAACTTGCACTGTCAGAGAGAAGAGTACCAAAGAGGATCAAATTTAATCAAACTGGTACTTACCTGTGAAAACCTAAAAATACACCTTTGAGTTCAATGACTTAGTTATCATCCTTCTAGAAACCTATCTTAAACGTTTTTGTCTAAAAAAAAATAATAATAAGGATACAAACCCAGTTTTGTAATGCTTCCTTTTCTTTCTTACATTCTTGTTTCTTTTTTTTTTTTTTTTGAGGCAGAGCCTCAAGCTGTCCCTTGGGACAGTACAGTGCTGTGGCATCACAGCTCACAGTAACCTCCAACTCCTGGGCTCAAGCGAGTCTCCTGCCTCTGCCTCCCAAGTAGCTGGGACCACAGGCACCTGCCACAATGCCCGTCGATTTTTTGGTTGCAGCCATCATTGTTGTTTGGCAGGCCCGAGCTGGATTCGAACCCACCACCTTAGGTGTATATGGCTGGCACCTTAGCCACTTGAGCCACAGGCGCCAATCTTCTTTTTTGTTTCTTAAATGGAAAGACAACAATGGGAAGCATACAACTACTTTTGAGTAAAGAAAATACAATCAATATGGTATGTTGAAGAAACAGTAATCTGCTTTGTTCAGGAGAGTTAGGTTACACTTCTAGATCTACACCTTACTAGTACATGAAACAGGTCTCAGTGTTATTAAGCCTAAAGTAATGTACAGACTTTTTTTTTTTTAATATTGGATTTGTCTCTCTGCAATCTAAAAAGGACCTTGTGACAATACCATACTCATGAATTCTTTAAATATTGTTTTCAAAGTGTTTTAATATACATCATATCTTTTATAAGAATTTTGCGAGGTATAAGGCCTGACAATTAAGTTCATGAACTTGCCACCATACGCTTACATTGGCAGCACTGTAGAAACAACTAACTTGATAAGGTTTCACAACATTGGTATATTAGTGTCTCACAGCTGTGTTCCTGTCGACATGTGGCAATGTCTTGCTGAGTGGCATTCATTATTGTTGTTACATGTTTTTGTGTGCTACTCTGAGAATGCTGCAGCTTGAATTAGAGCAACGAACGAACATTAAATTTTTTACGGAACTAGGCAAGAGTAGGCGTGAAGTCAAAGACATGTTAGTTAAGTTTACTGGGATTTCTATAAAGAAAACATCAGTGTACAAATAGATTAAATGTTTTTCTAAGGGTAGAGAAAGTATCACTGATGAAGAGAGATCAGGGCAACCAGTAAGGAGCAAAAACATCACAAAACTTCATTGAATTGTGTGTCAAAACTGTCAGCTGGCTCCACGCCTGTGGCTCAATTGCCTAAGGCGCCAGCCACGTACACCTAAGGTGGCGGGTTTGAATCCCCAGCCCGGGCCTGCCAAACAACGATGGCTGCAACCAAAAAATGGCCGGGCGTTGTGGCGGGCGCCTGTGGTCCCAGCTACTTGGGAGCCAGAGGCAGGAGACTCTCTTGAGCCCAGGAGTTGGAGGTTGCTATGAGCTGTGATGCCATGGCACTCTACCCAGGGGGACAGCTTGAGGCTCCGTCTCAAAAAAAAAAAAAAAAAACTGTCAGCTGGCTGTGGGAAGCACAGCAGACCAAGTAAACATTGATAGAGAAACAGGAAAATTTAACTGAAAATTGTGGCCAATAACTTACAGCTTTTGCATCATGACAATGCACCAGCTCACATGGCACTATCTGTGAGGCAGTTTTACGCCAGTAAACAAATAATTCTATTAGAACATCCTCCCGACTCACCTGATCTGACTACCCAGTGACTTTTTTCTTTACCCTAAGATAAAAGAAATATTGAAAGGAAGACATTTCAGGTAATATGATGACAGCTTTAGTGGCCATTCCAGAAAAAGAGTTCCAAAATTGCTTTGAAGAGTGGACTAGGCACTGGCATCAGTGCATAGCTTCTCAAGGGGAGTACTTAGAAAGTGACTGTGGTGATATTCAACAATGAAGTATTCAGCACTCTTTCTAGGCTGAGTTCATGAACTTAGTTCTCAGAGTACACATGATATGGACAGAACGGGTAATAGCATCATCATTCTATGAACAAGTAGTGAACTGTCTCTCAGGTAGTTAAATGACATGCCCAACAGGTGAAAACTAAGGGGAAGATAAAGGCTCATCAACCTTTTTTGAGAGCTCCTCCTACCACATTAGATATGATTCTGATCCTGAAAAGACAGGATTTTGGAGGCCAGGTGCAGTGGCTCACACCTGTAATCCTAGCACTCTGGGAGGCAGAGGCAGGTGGATTGCCTGAGCTCACAAGTTTGAGACCAGCCTAACTAAGAACAAGATCCTGTCTCTAAAAAAACTAGCCAAGCATTGTGGCAAGTGCCTGTACTCCCTGCTACTCAGGAGGCAAGAGGATCATTTAAGCCCAAGAGCTGGAGGTTCCTATGAGCTATGACACCAGGGCACTCTACCCAGGGTGACAAAGTGAGGCTCTGTCTCGCCCCCCCCCCCAAAGTGTATTTTTTACAATCAACTGTTTTTACTGGCAATGTAATAATGTATACCTATACTTATCTTATATACTATACACTATAAAAAAATTAAGTTTTGACTGCAAGGAATTATCCTTAGAAACCATCTGTGTCTGGCATCTTTTGGTAAAAATATTAAAACCCATCTTTGAGACTTCAGTAGTCTTTATTAAAACATGCTTAGACAGGTCTGTACAGTGAGAGTAGATACATAAAACATGTACATAACAGGCTCGGCGCCTGTGGCTCAATCGGCTAAGGCGCCAACCACGTACACCTAAGGTGGCGGGTTCGAATCCCCAGCCCGGGGCCGCCAAACAACAAGATGGCTGCAACCAAAAAATGGCTGGGCGTTGTGGCAGGCACCTGTGGTCCCAGCTACTTGGGAGGCAGAGGCAGGAGACTCACTTGAGCCCAGGAGTTGGAGGCTGCTATGAGCTGTGATGCCATTGCACTCTACCCAGGGGGATAGCTTGAGGCTTCGTCTCAAAAAAAAAAAAAAATGTACATAATAGAGCCCCAAAATAAAACGATCCCAAGTGGAGCTCCTAGGGTTTGAAATGGCACTTAAGAAATTTATCAGAGATTCTCTGGAAATCTGCGGAGGAGATTCTCATTTTCAACCTTGTTTCTATAAAAACATCAATCTTATTCCTGGCTCAGCGCCTGTGGCTCAAGTGGCTAAGGAACCAGCCACATACACCTAAGGTGGCCGGTTTAAATCCAGCCCCGGCCCACCAAACAACAATGACAGCTGCAACCAAAAAATAGCCGGGCGTTTTGGCAGGCGTCTGTGGTCCCAGCTACTTGGGAGGCAGAGGCAGGAGACTCGCTTGAGCCCAGGAGTTGGAGGTTGCTGTGAGCTGTGAGCACTCTGCCCAGGGGGACAGCTTAAGGCTCTGTCTCAAAAAAAAGAAAAAGAAAAAAAATCTTATTCCTATAAAAATATGGCTCTTTCAGAAACTGATTATCGCACTGAAGATTGTCCACCTCCTCCTGTTACAGGTATGAACATCTCACTATTCACACATAACTTCACAAATCTGTGATGTTAAAAAAAATCACCAACCTTTAGAATAAGAAAGGACCATAATGCTTTTCTAGTTCAAGACCTTGGGCTTTAGGTAAACCCTGGCTGTTTTCTAACTAACTCCCTCCCCCTAAAATAACCATCCATTCCCAGTATAACATACCTTTACCAAATGATGATAGTCTGTTTTACAGCTAGAAATTTAATAGATGGAACAAAAGTTTGGTTTTTTGAGAACAAAAGCTTTGACTTTAAATGGTTAAAAAATAAAAGTTGAGAAATTATCTCTTTTTTTTTTTAATCCACACTTCTATTCTGCAGTAACATCATGTGTTGAGCTAAAATTCAAGTTGGAAGATTACACATTTATATTGTGCACACTCAAATATTCAAAATTAGGAAGTATAAAATTAAAAGTACAAATTAAAAAAAGTTACATTTAGTACTATTCAATTCCATCTGAATACCTACTTATTCTTGTATTCCCACCCTGTTCTTCTCCCCCAAAATAAAGAATGTGCATTTATAATAGTGTGTGGCCTTTATTAGGGCAATGCTCTGCTTAAGCATCCCCAGCAAGCAGAAAGAAAGGGGAGGAGGGAGGAGAGAAAGAAAGAGGAGGGAGAGAGGGAAAGTAGGAGAGAGGGAAAAGGGGGAGTGGGAAAGAGTGAAGGAAGGATGGAGAGATAAAGGGTGACACAGCGAGAGAGAGGACAGAGAAAAGAAAGGGAGGGAGAGAGAGTGGGAGGGACAGGAAAGGAACATTAATCACATCTCCAAGGCAGGCAATATAATGTTACCAGTTATAATGCTGATGTGATAGAAATCAGACTCCTTCTTTGCTAAGATCCTACCAAACATATACTATTTAAAATACACAAATGCTTCCTATAATCATAAAATATCAAACTGAACATATACAAGGTCTAGAATACTAACAGGAAGACCCTCCCATAACCTCTCTTCATCTTCTACACCCAACTCCATGTTACCAAGTTTTTTTAATAAAGGACTCTAAAATTTCTCCAAGAGACCACTTGAAAACCTCAAAAACTGACCCCAGAAAGCTGTATGATGAGCCTTGGTTATCCTTCAATATAGGATAGGAAATAAAACAAAATTAATGAGAAAAGGGGAGGAGAAAAAGTGACTCGCCTCTCAAATGGTATTAGAGTCCTAAAGAAAAACTAAGCTAGTGTTTTCATTCAGATTACAGAAAATGATGGCAGATTAGAAAGAACCCACAATAATAAGCAGTGATTGGGAGGGGATGCCCTGAAGGCAGAAGGAAAAGATAAACAACAACATTAAGATTCTGGACACCTTTTAATAGTAAAAGTTCATTTATTCAATACGATGAAGGAGATGAAACAAATTAAGGTAAAAAACACAGTGGTATAATAGGAAGGGGGCAACTAACTGTGGTGGTTTAGTTTGCTTGGTATGCCATGGGAATGGCTCTCATTCCTGGCTGGCACGGTGTACACCCTGAGTCAGGATAGTGCTTCTAAGTGCAATCCAGATCACTATGTGGGAGTATGCCAGTGAGCCGTGCTATCACTTCAAATAAAGACCATGCAAGGGTGACTGCAGAGATCACCTCAGGTCACTCTGAGCACTTACTAAGAGAGGTAACTGAACTACAGATCCTTGATGAAATCTCAACAAATCTCTACATGAGGGGCCAAGTGCAGAGAACCACAAAAACAAGATCACTGTCTTCTTCTTGAAAGTTGGGAAGAACCATTCTTTGCCTATTACCAACAGAAACAGCATTGGTGGCATTCTGGTTTTGATCATGTTTTATGGCCATTCTGTTCCAAGTTTTTTTTTTTTTTTTTAAGAAAATATGAACAACTGAACTTGGAAAGAATAAGGCCCAGAAGAAATCAGAGAATTTGCTCACAGAAAAAAATTAGGACTTGCTTTCTTATCCACCGAGAGAGAGTATAAACCAACCCTTAAATTTCTAGAGGCCTCATGTCATATTGATTCCTTTTTCCTTTAGGATGGTGTAGAGTAGCATCAAAAAAAATTGTATAATGTTGTTTTTTAACCATACATTGCACAAAGTATCTATCTGTACACTGTGTAAAAAGTGAACTTGAGAAACATTTGATATTAAATAAACTGTTCTCTTTACCAAAAACAAGACAAGAGTATAAATCAGAACAGGGTGGGTGTCCAACCTACAGCCCACACAGGCTGCTTGCTGATTTTTTAAGGATTTTTTTTTTCCTTATCTATAGGGTTGGGATATGCATGAACATTTTTTTTTCCTTGCTAATCAATTTTCATTAGTGTTTGTGTATTTAATGTGTGGCCCAAGACAATTCTTATTCTTCCACTATGCAGCAGGGGGGCAAAAAGGTTGGACATCCCTGATTTAGAACTAAGCTTCCTAAGGGTATCATCTTTGTACCCACAATGTCTTCACAAAGCTTGGCCAAGTGTTTATTTTTGAACTAGGGTTAGTACACACAAACAGTTACAGTACTTCTTCTGGCTATTTTATAATTTAGGCTCTTTATTAAATTGGACAAAATTTCTAGGGCTTCCTTCATATAAAATATTCACATATGGGCTCGGCGCCTGTGGCTCAATCGGCTAAGGCGCCAGCCACGTACACCTAAGGTGGCGGGTTCGAATCCCCAGCCCGGGCCGCCAAACAACAATGATGGCTGCAACCAAAAAATGGCGGGGCATTGTGGCGGGCGCCAACTACTTGGAAGGCGGAGGCAGGAGACTCGCTTGAGCCCAGGAGTTGGAGGTTGCTATGAGCTGTGATGCCATGGTACTCTACCCAGGGGGATAGCTTGAGGCTCCGTCTCAAAAAAAAAAAAAAAATTCACATATGATAGTACTTTCACTGATTAAAAGTACATACTCATTTAGTAATATAATAAATTAGATCAAGTTTTCCTTGTTTGGTAAGTAGAGACCAAACACTTTGCTCATGAAAAAGGGACACTTTTCATTTAACAACTAATATGTATTATCTGATAAGCACTGTTTCAGATAATTCAGCACATCTCACCTTCAAGGCTATTACAATCTAGTTAATCAGTCAAATATAAGCAAGCTATTTCGCCTGAGGGAGTGGAGGGGAAGAGTCTCATTCATGTAGAATGCAGTGGCATCATCCTATCTTAAGCAATCCTCTTGTTTCAATTCCCAAGTACCTGGGACTTCAGGGGTATGTCACAATGTCTGTATTATGAAGCTGAATCATGGCTGTTGGTCTCAGTTCTTCTTTTAGTCTAGGTATTAATATTAGGTGAATGCAGAGTTGCTTCTCTGGTTATCGTTTATGTTTTAGCTTTCCTATTATTTGAAATGTGGATAAGAATATTTTCCGAAATCACTGGACATTTAGGACTCAAAAATCAGCTTTGAATGTTTAGGTTAGATTTATTTAAAGTGGGTCAGGTGCGGTGGCTCACGTCTATAATCCCAGCACTCTGGGAGGCCGAGGAGAGTGGATTGTTTGAGCTCAGTAATTCAAGACCAGCCTAAATAAGATTGAGACTCTGTCTCTAAAAATAGCCAGGTGTTGTGGCAGGTGCCTGTAGTGCCAGGTACTCAGGAGGCTAAGGGAAAAGAATCACTTGAGCCCAAGAGTTTGAGGTTGCTATGAGCTATGACACCACGGAACTCTCCAAAAAAAAAAAAATTTATTCAACATGGGTAAAATTCTATTGTTTTTCTGTTATTTCTCCTTCCCTGTTTAAAATCATTAACATGGCCTACAATCCTAGCACTCTTGGGAGGCTGAGGCAGGTGGATTGCCTGAGCTCACGAGTTCAAGCAGCAAAACAGTTTCATAACTGAGCCAGAGCGAGACCTTATCTCTAGAAATAGTCAAGCATTGTGGTGGGCCTCTGTAGTCCCAGCTACTTGGGGGGCTGAGGCAAGAGAATTGCTTAAGCCTAGGAGTTCGAGGTTGCTATGAGCTGTGACACTATATAGCATTCTATGGAGGACAACAAAGCAAAACTCTGTCTGCAAAAGAAAAAATATCATTAACATATTAAAGTGAAAATGAGACTAGTTCAGTGATCAAATTGCTCCTGTGATCAAAAGAAAACAGCTGGCCAGGAACACTGACATACACCTGTAATGCTAGCATTCTGGGAGGCCAACGCAAGAGGATTGCTTGAGGCCAGAAGTTCAAAACAAGCCCTGTCTCCATAAAAAATACAAAAGAGTTATCTAGATGCAGTAGCACATCCCTGTAGTCCTAGCTATGAGAGAAACTGAGGCTGGAGGACTGCTTAAGCACAGGAGTTTGAGACTGCAGTGAGCTTCGATGAAGCTATTCCACTCAAGCCTGTGCAAGAGAGTGAGACCTGGTCTCAAAAAAACAAAACAAAACAAAAAAAAAAAAAAAAAAGGAAGGAAAGGAAAAGGTAAGGAAGAAGGGTGAAGGGAAGGGAGGGAAAGAGAAAAAACACAAAATAAATTAAGCAGGAAAGAAAACCAGGGTGGGGATCATTTGTACAGAATACAAACTATCTCACAAGATACATTTATACCACCTTTCACTTCTCAGACCTAACTATAGTTTCAAGGGCACAAGGTACCTTTCAGAAGGTCAAACCCTAACAAAAATGACTTGTGAAGAGGAAGCAGTGAAACAGTTTCATAAATAACTGAACTTTGTCTCTAGGAGATTAAGAATATTATTCAACTTAGAAGTTGGTACTCCAGGGTCAAGAAGGTGTGATTTATTTAAGAATGAATAAAAATGAGTCAGAATGCTTTGCACACTAAGGGTGAGAATTCGTTTGAAGATTAAAAAAAAAATCTCCTTTGCAAAAGGATATGTTAGCTTTTTTTTTTTTGAGACAGAGTCTTACTATGTCACCCTTGGTAGAGGGCCATGGTGTCACAGCTCACAGCAACCTTAGACTCTTGGGCTTAAGTGATTCTCTTGCCTCAGCCTCCCAAGTAGCTGGGACTATAGGCACCTGCCACAACACCCAGCTATTTTTGTTGTTGTAGTTGTCATTATTGTTTAGCAGGCTTGGGCCGGGTTTGAATCCACCAGTCCCAGTGTATGTGGCTGGTGCCCTAACCACTGAACTACAGGGGCTGAACCTAAACATTCTTATATTTCTAAATTATCTTGCATTCTTCAACCCCTTCTTCTTCAAATGTATGTATATATGTACATATGTATGTGTGTTTGTATTTTATTTTTAGACAGAGTCTCACTCTGTCATCCTGGGTAGAGTGCCATGGCATCATCATAGTTCACAGTACCCTCAAACTCTTAGGCTTAAACGATCCTCTTGCCTCAGCCTCTAGAGTAGCTGGGACTAGCAGGCACCCACCACTAGCCATGCCTGGATAGCTTTTTTCTATTTTAGTAGAGACTGGTGTCTTGCTCTTGCTCAGGCTGGCGTTGACTCCTAAGCTCAAGCAATCTGCCTGTCACAGCCTCCCAGGTGCTAGGAGTCGTTCTCAACCTTCCTAATGCCACAGCTCTTTAATTCAGTTCCTGTGGGTCACGAAAGAGACCACTGGATTACAGGAATGAGCCTCCAGCCGTTTCTTTCAAGTGCAATTAGAGCACACTTTGGGCTTTATCTAGTGCAGTGGCAGAAAGTCAGCACCTATAATTTTTTCATTTATGAATTTTTCTACTTATAAAAGAAAGACTCATTAAGTAAAATCAGAGATAAGCACAATATCCAGAGTCAGGATCTATGAGACTTTTCACTATTTCATAAACTAGTTTGGAAAGCCAGACTTAGAGGAGAAGAATATACAATTAATTAATGGAAGGTCCTTGGGTTTCACAAGTGATAAATAATGAGACTCAAGATGACTCTCATGTTCATCTCTTAGGATTGTCAGAGGAAGCTTTTTGGTTTGGTACCTGAATTTGTTTTTATTATAAAAAATTTTAAGTTTCATCAAGAAATAAGTGAAAGCAATTCTATCTGTGCCACCCAGAAACATTTTAAGTAAGAATTTTAGAATTATAATAGTTTTAGGACAGTTTTAGATTTATAAAAAAGTTACTAGTCTAGTACAGAGAATTCCCATGTGCCCAGGGGCCAACTTCCCCTATTATTAACATCTTACATTAGTATGGTACACATTTGTTACATTTAATCAGCCAGTATCAATATGCTAGTAAGTAAGGTCCATATTTCATTTAGATTTTCTCAGTATTTATCTAATACCTTTTTTTGTTCTTACCCAGGACACCATATTACATTTAGCTATTCTGACTACATAGGCTCCTCTTAGCTGTGACCATTTCTTAGACATTCCTTTTTTGATAATTTTGACCGTTATCAATTTGGTTTTTTCATAGTTAGACTGGGTTTATGGGTTTTGGGAAGAAACATAGAGGTAAAGTGCTTTTCTCATCACATTTACACCAAGGGTATATACTATGAACACGAATTACCACTGCTGATGTTAATCTTAATTACCTGGCTAAGGTACTGTTTGCCAGATTTCTCCAAGTTCTCAAAGCTATTTTCCCTCTCTTTCCATATTGCACTATTTTTGGATAGGAGTCACAGCCCACACTGAAGAAGCAGAAAATTACACTCCGCCCTCCTTAAGGGCAGAGTATCTACATAAATTATCTGGAATTCTACATAGCATATCTGTCTCTTTCTCTCTCCATTATATTTATGCAATCACTAATTAGATCAGTATGGACTCATACATACTAATTTTATACTTTGGGTTACAACCCATTTCTACTTTATTTTGATGCTCAAATTGCTCCAACTTTGGTCACTGGAAGCTCTTTCAGTTGGCTCCTGTGTCCCTCTGATGTGCCTCCATTATTATGGGATTTTTTTTTTTAATCACCTCCTTACTTTCTGGCACTACAAAATGCTCCAAGCTCATTTCATACATATCCTGCGCCCCAGTGCTAGAACTGGCTATTTTTCCAAGAGCCTCAGCTCCTTTTATTGGAGAATGATATTAGAAACTAAGATCTAGATGCTAGGTATAATCATTGCTGCTGCAATGTAGCTGCTTCTAGGCCCTCTGAACTGACAAAGCAAGGAAAGAAATGCACATGTTAACAACTTGTGTACATTAATATCCATTAGTATCTCTACATGTAATCATCTCTATATTAAATTAAGCTAAACATGGATTCCTACTGAAATGTCCTTCTTTTTCTTTTTTTTAAAGACAGTCTCACTTTCTTGCCCTTAGTAGTGTGCCATGACGTCACAGCTCACAAGCAACCTCCAACTCCTGGGCTTAGGTGATTCTCTTGCCTCAGCCTCCCGAGTAGCTGGAACTATAGGTGCCCGCCACAATGCCTGGCTATTTTTTTGTTGCAATTTGGTTGGGGATGGGTTCAAACTCACCACCCTCAGTATATGGGGCCGGCGCCCTACCCACTGGGTCACAGGCGCCGCCCTGAAATGTCCTTCTATATAATCCATTACCATATTCTATTCTCCTTCCCTTACTCATCTGTAAACAGTGAGAAATCTGGCTTCCACCAACCCCTTTACCTAACTATTCAATTCCAGTAGATATGTTTAGCAGTATCAGAATTATTAACCTATACCCCCATGAAAATAAACTTTGTCAACTAGAGTACAATACTCATGTGCAGGTCTTCTGCCTTTTGTCTCATGGAATCCACTTATTTCCCAAATTACTTATTTAAGCACTTTTTCCTCTAATCCCCTTCAATGAGGCTGTTTCATACATCCATAGTACAGTTTGTTTTGTTACATTCTATATTCTATCCTGGGATCTCCCAATCTCCTAAAGGACTTTTTGTTTCTTCTTCTTCTTTATTTTTTTTTCTTTTTTAAGACAAGGTCTTCCCCTGTTCCCCAGGCTAGAGTGCAGTGTCACCATCATAGCTCCTTACAATCTCAAGCTCTGGGCTCAACAGATCTTCCTGCCTCAGCCTCCCAAGTAGCCAGGACTACAGACATGTGCCACCGCACACAGCTTATGTTTCTATTTTTAGTAGAGACAGAGTGTTTATTCTTGCTTAGGCTGCTCTCTTAACTCTTGGCCTCAAGCAATCCTCCCACCTTGGCCTCTGGGCCTGGCCTTCCTAAATGACTATTTAAAATATCATGCATACATTAAGGTTCATCCTCTATGCTATAAAGTTCCATATGTTTTGACAAATATCATGTACCCACCATTCCAGTACTACATGGAAAAGTTTCATCATTCTAAAAGTTCCCCTATGCTTCACCCATTCAACCTTCCTCCTCACCTCCTAATTCATGGCAACTACTAATCTTTGTACTGTTTTCCATTTTCCATAATGTCATAAATGAAGTTATACAGAATGCAGCCTTTTCAGATCAGGTTCTTTCACTCCGTAATTTGTATTTAGGATTCAACTTCACGTCTTTTTGTGACTTGATAGTGAACTTATCTTTGAAAAGCATTCCGTTGTATGGACATAATACAGTTTGTTTATTCATTTACCTATTGAAAGACATCTTGGTTGCTTCCAGTTTCTGGAGATGATAATATGTCTATTATAAACATTCATATGTAGGGTACGACCTAAATTTCCAAAGCAAATTTCAATATAGCAATTAACATTACCATCACTTCTTCTTCTTGAACAACCTTCCAATTCTGTTAACCAGGCATTAAAGTCATCAAAGTCACTCCCCACCAACTTGGTACATCTATCACAGAAACCTCAAGTTGTTCTCTAATACAATTATCACTGCACATCAGCTAGCCACTCTTTGCAAAGCTCGTCTATGAATTCAACTCAATTGAATAAACATTTACTAAGGGCCTACTATGTGCCAGGAACTGTATATACTAGGATTCAAAGGGTGAAATGAAACAGCAATGTTGGCCCTCAATAAAGCAGCATGCTAAGTACTTCCAGTTGGTTCACCTGGAGCACTAGACTCCACAGACGTGCTTCACAGTGCACCCGAGCTTGCCCCAACAGCTACCCCTCCCAGCAGGGGTTGTCTTAATCTCAAACAGAAGCTGGCTTGCGGTTCCCTAGGGATGTGAACTGCCTATGTATTTTTATTTGAGAGTCTCCATTGCTCTCACCACTATTCATCTGATCTGGATAAATTCCTAGCTTTCTACAGGTGTGAATGGCAAATCCACCTTCATTCTTACTATCAGAGTCAACAGGCATTCCTACAATTTTCTAGCAATGCAATGCTATTCTTTCTTCCACCCCAATTTTCTATACAGGATCTGGAATCATATACCAGGTATACTCCTAAAAATATAGAAACTAAGCCAAAGAATAAGACTGAGATACTAAGATACTTCTAATTTACTTAAATCTTTGCAATTCTTACTTTTTCCTACAAAAATAAGAAAAGAGTATAAATTACTGAATCCCTTTCTATTGTTCATATGTAAAATGACTGGATAATGCAAAATGACTTTATTTGTAGAATTTATTTCTCCCTACTTTATTCATGTAATAAAGATATTGCCAAGCACTAACTTAACATATGAGATTCAAGAGTACATGTGACCCACTTCTAAGAATTTACCCAACAAAAATAAGCAGAAGAAAAATGTTCTATGCAGAAAAATGTTCACTATTACATTATGAAGAATAATGAAAATTGGAAACAACCCCCAAAGTAGGGGAATGGATGTGCAAATGTGGGGAAGTTAGGTCAACAGTACATGAGACAATTAAAATAATTTGAAAACAGAACAGAAATACAAAAAATGTCTAGCATAGAATATAAAATCACAAATACATTTATACACTGAAAAAATATGCATACATAGGAAGAAACTGAAAGAAAATAGAGAACAGTGTATGTAATGAAATCAAGCAAGTTTTTCCTTAAAATTTTTCTTTTACAATGAAAAGTTTGAAGGAAAAACGTATATTCCTTTACTTTAGATAAACAGAGCTTGGGTTCTCCCAAACCATACTCAACAAAAAAATATAGAACCTAGTTGGAAACTGAGGGGGGAGGGAGGAACAGTCAGTTGAGCCCAGGATAGAAGGAGATAAAAGATATGACTGCCTTGGCTTGGTGCCTGTAGCACAGTAGTTATGGTGCCAGTCACATACAGTGAGGCTGGTGGGTTCAAACCCAGCCTGGGGCCAGCTAAGAAATAATGACAACTGCAACAGATAAATAGATGGGTGTTGTGGTAGACGCCTGTAGCCCCAGCTACTTAGGTAGGAGGCTGAGGCAAAAGAATTGCTTAAACCCGAGAGTTTGAGGTTGCTGTAAACTATGATGCCATGGCACTCCACCCAGGGCAACACAGTGATTCTGTCTCAAAAAAAAAAAAAAAAAGATCTGACTGCCTAGTTTAAATCCAGACTGTCATAGCTATTAATTCTTAACTGTGGGGCAGTTAGTAATCTCTGAGAGTCTCCCTTTAAATTGGAGACACTTAAACTTACATTTAAATTTTTGTGATAATAAAAAAGAATTAAGTGTATTATGAGTATATGATAAACATAAACAGTTACTATTCCATTCTATATGTCTTGATCATGTGAAGACTATTAATCTTAATGCACCACATATTTATGCTGATGACTTATCTGGTATCGACAAAAATACAACCATTAAAAATCTGTTCTGGCTCAGCGCCTGTGGCTCAATTGGCTAAGGCGCCAGCCACGTACACCCAAGGTGGTGGGTTCGTATCCCCAGCCCGGGCCCGCCAAACAACAATGATGGCTACAACCAAAAAAAAAAAAAAAAAAATGGCCGGGCGTTGTGGCGGGCGCCTGTGGTCCCAGGGAGCCAGAGGCAGGAGACTCACTTGAGCCCAGGAGTTGGAGGTTGCTATGAGCTGTGATGCCATGGCACTCTACCCAGGGAGATAGCTTGAGGCTCCGTCTCAAAAAATAATAATAATAATAAAATTTTAAATTATCAGTCTATTTTAACCAGACCACTTTTGTTCGAGCAGCCAAAAATATAAATTCTACGAAGTTTTTACTATCATCTTTGTAAGATTTAGCATTCACCTGAGTAAATAGAAAACAACTGCAGACTCAAAACTTCCATTTTAAGCATTTGACAATGAAATAAAACATGGCAATGCAAAAATATTTTCTTTTTTATGTATGCATCTTGCTACTCCATTTGCCTTCTTTCTCTTGTAGCAAGAGGATGGTGCTATTAGACACTACAAGGAGAAATAGTCTCTACCTTGAAAATCATGCCATATTTTTTCCTCCACAGCTCTGATGCCAACAGGATTCTAGAACTATCAGAACTTCCTAGTTTAACAAATATAGTATTTTTAGTTGTTTCAATAAATGCAAATAAATAGGATATAGCAGAGAATTTTTTACGACAATTCAAATTACAATTCAATTAAAAGATGGTTATTCTTTTTTTATTATTAGATCATATTTGTGCACATTAATTCTATCATGGGATACAGTGTGTTATTTCCATATACAATTTGAAATACTTTCATCCAATTGGCCAATATAGCCATCATGTCATTCTCATAATTGTTGTGTTAAGACATTTATATTTGACATTTAGAAAGATTCACATGTACCCTTATAGGAAAAATCATAGGCGTGATCCCAGCAATAACCCTCCCTTCACCCATCCTCCCTCCTCCCCTCCCCTCTCTCACCCCTTTCCCGATATTCTTGGACTCCATTTGGATTATATCTTTTCCTATGATAGTTAACAATTAGTTTCATAATAGGGTTGAGTACATTGGATACTTTTTCTTCCATTCTTGAGATACTTTTCTAAGAAGAATATTTTCTAGCTCCATCCATATAAACATGAAGGAGGTAAAGTCTCTGTCTTTCTTTAGGGCTGCATAATATTCCATAGTGTAAAAAGATTGTTATTCTTATAAACACAGAAGTTTATATTGCTCCCCTCAATTTTAATTAAAAGAATTAAGTTCAGGAAATTATAGAACAATCTCAAATGATGACCACTATAAGGTAGCAATGTTGTTTCAGTTTCTTAATTTGTTCAATAAAAAGCATAATTTTTCCCCAGAGACCAAAGAATAAAAGAATATGATTTTTTGACATCTTGCTAAACTCAAGCCACTTAATTGGGTGGTGTTCAGGTTACAATCTACTCATTTAGGTCTTAGAGACTTCCTTTCAAATCAAGCTCTATTACAAATAAAGATGAATTTCACATTGACTCCATTTGTTCCAACCAAAACAAAGTAAAACAAGATAAATGAATAATAGACTTATTCAAATATAGTTAAGACTAAGCTATCAGAGTGATAGCAGGTCAACATGAAACTGGAGATACCAGAACATGAATGAGGTTTTCAGTTGCTCAGGCCAACAGCATAACAATGATTGCATGAACAATTTGAAAATAAAAAGTAGCTTTCTATGGATAATCAAATAGATTTTCCTCTTACAATACTGGATTAAAAAGGTATGCCATATCCTGTTTTGCCCCAGCCTGGTGTTATGGTTTTCTTCCTGTTCTCCAACCCACATTGTCCTCCAAGGCTCTCACCAGTTTCAGTCATTTATGCTTAGCCTGAAAACTCACACTAAAATAGAAAAGGTTGGTGTTATGTCCAGGTATTTGCATTTAGAATATCCTTAGTAGTGCTAGGAAAAGGAAGCCCTGAAGAAAGGAGGGGTGTTGCAACCTGAGAAGTGGATTTCTTCAGGCAGGAGTAGGAGAAGGTGACTCCTACGTCCACAGCTTTCTCATTTAGCTGCCACTGCATCCTGCCCCTATTCCAGATATTCCCTTAAATGTTCCTAATCACTCATTTAGAAACATACATTCTGGCTCGGTGCCTGTGGCTCAATCAGCTAAGGGCCAGCCACGTACACCTAAGGTGGCGGGTTCAAATCCCCAGCCCGGGCCGCCAAACGATGGCTGCAACCAAAAAATGGCTGGGCGTTGTGGCCGGCGACTGTGGTCCCAGCTACTTGGGAGGCAGAGGCAAGAGACCTCACTTAAGCCCAGGAATTGGAGGTTGCTATGAGCTGTGATGCCATGGCACTCTACCCAGGGGGACAGCTTGAGGCTCTGTCTCAAAAAAAAAAAAAAGAGAAACATACATTCTTCCAAAATCAAACTTCTAAGACAATAGTACATTCTTCCAAAACAAACTTCATCCTCTCTCTCAAAACTTAGGTGCAAATGGATTAAAAGGATAGCTATTCAAGTTCAGTAGAAATCCTCTTCTCTAACACTTCAGCACTGGTTAACTGGCCAATTAATCAAAAACAGTTGGTATAGAGATAAATTATCAAAAAGTATTGCATATCTACATTAAACATTCTATCTGAATTTAAAATATACAAATGCATATTCATTTTCTATTTTTTCTTTTTCATGTAGAGCCCAAACCTCTTCAACTATGGATCACCACTTTAGACCCTGCTAACTAGTTTTGCATGATGTCTTCAGTGAACCACACTCATGACACAATCTGGTTTTTCTAATTTTGATTTCTTTTCTTTTCTTTTTGGAGTGCTATGGCATTAGCCTAATTCACAGCAACCTTAAACTCCTGGTATCAAGCAATCCTCCTACCTTAGCCTCCCAAGTAGCTGGGACTATAGTCACCTATCACACCCTGGCTATATTTCCATTTTTAGTAGATATGGGGCCTTGCTCTTCTTTCAGCTGATCTTGAACTCCTAAGCCCAAGGATCTTCCAGCCTTAACCTCTCAGAGTCCTAGGATTACAGCAAGAGCCACCACACCCAGCCCAATTTTTATTTTTTTTTTATTTTTATTTATTTATTTATTTATTTATTTATTGAGACAGAGCCTCAAGCTGTCACCCTGGATAGAGTGCTATGACATCACAGCTCACAGCAACCTCCAATTCCTGGGCTCAAGCGAGTCTCCTGCCTCAGCCTCCCAAGTAGCTGGGACCACAGGCGCCCACCACAACGACTGGCTATTTTTTGGTTGCAGCCATCATTGTTGTTTGGCGGGCCTGGACTGGATTCAAACCCGCCACCTTAGGTGTATGTGGCTGGCGCCTTAGCCACTTGAGCCACAGGTGCCAAGCTGCAATTTTTATTTTTTAATGTGAAGAGAAATTTATTGAAGAACAATCTGAATAAGAAATACTTTTTATATTTTATAATTTTTTTCTAGTTTTTTGCTGTTGAGTCACCACCACCTGATCTGACAGGATTTTTAAATGACTTATTTAAGTTTTTCCATACCATTTCATTTAGTTACATGGAGACACTCCAACTTTCTTTTTACTTTTGTCATTTTATGAAATAGTTAATTAAAATTATGTTCTAATTACCAAAAAACTATTGTAAGAAGTGTGAAGACCAAGTAAGTAACTGTCATGGGCAGGGAAGAGTGTATGAGAAGCCATCCTAGGCCACGTTCATTGTGCTCTGGGCACTGAGGTATTTTGCCCTGGAAATGTAATGCACCAGTTTAACTGGTAAGTTGGACAAATTGAGTTAGGCTGAAAAAGGCCTTAATAAATACAGTGGGACCTCATAGAGCAATATAACTTCAATAGAGCTTGAACTAGACATAGGGAAATGCAGATAACCCAGACAACTGTCTCAGGTGTCTTCATCTGCAGAAAAAAATCATCTATGACCATCTCCAGATTGTTTTTAATACATACTACAAAGATAATAAGTATTCAAGAAAATTAAAATAACTTCAGGAAGAAGGTAGACCAGAGAGCACAGTTGAAATACACCAAGGAGGTAGAGTCCTGCCTCACTGAAAGAGGCTTTCAATCATCATTTTTGTAGCGTGAAGATGGCCCATTACCAGTTTGTGAGACGCTCAGGATTGCAGGTGTCACTATTGTTCATGAAATAATGTCACCCTTGCCTTCAAATGCAAAATCTTTACCTCACATGGGCAGCATTTTGTGGTACTCAGAGAGAAAAACAACTTGCTAATATAAAGACTAAAACAAAATGAAAGTCTTGAAGAATACTTGATGAAATGCAAATGAATTGTTTTAACAGCGGTGACAAATATTAGCGTGATGAAAATTCACACAGCGTATATGGATGATGATTCATCTTTAGTCAAAACTTAATTACTACATTCATCCTAATGATTGGAACCTGTACCAGAAATATTGAAAACAGGTGCAAAATAAAAGATAGTATAAAATGTCATACCCTAGGAAAATCAACTGCAGTTGCAAGTATTATAAATTATGTCATGGCACTTACAGGACATCAATAGCATAATTTGGATTTTAGAATTATTGAGCAATCAATCAACTCAATATTCTTCATTATAAAAACCTGTTCTCATAATCTGATTGTGGGAAGGAGAGAATCAGGTACACAGCTACTGGAATGAAAAAAAAGAAAGCTTATTTTTTAAAATTCAATCAATACTAAGTTTCCCCATTTTTCTCTTTAGAATTTTTCTTGATGTTGCTTTTAATTCAATTTATTTAATAGATGAGAGATAATTCATATGGCCCCCAAATTACAAGGCTCAAGAAGATAGGCCGTGAAGATTCCTTCCCAGACTAGCTGTCCAGTTCCCAACAATCCCTTCCTAGTAACATTACTGGAATTTCTTTCCCTTTTTTTGAGACAGAGTCTCAAGCTGTCCCCCTAAGTAGAGTGTCGTGGCTTCATAGCTCATAGCAACCTCCAACTCCTGGGCTCAAGCAAGTCTCCTGCCTCAGCCTCCCAAGTAGCTGAGACCACAGGCGCCCGCCACAACGTCCAACTATTTTTTGGTTGCAGCCATCATTGTTGCTTGGCAGCCTGGGCTGGATTTGAACCCGCCACCTTAGGTGTATGTGGCTGGTGCCTTAGCCACTTGAGCCACAGGCGCTGAGCCTGGAATTTCTTTCTTCAGTAGGTCTTTGGTCTCAGGGATTCAAAGAAAGAACCCATGAACCACAGGTCAGTGGTAAGATAGGATTTATTAGCCAGAAAGGAATACAGAGGTGTAAAAAGCACCAAAGCTTCTGGCAGAGGGAAAGAACCAAGTTGGAAAATCTCCACCTGGGTCCTTTATCTAGGGGTATATACAGCCTTGAGAGTTACATTTGACCAGGACTTGGTAGGTAGAAAAACACTTTTTCAAAGCAAATGAGCACATTAATGAATGGATATAGTTCCTTCCACTCAGGGCAAGGTGAATGTCAGGGAGTTCCCTTCATGAAATTGCCCAGGCCTAGGAAACTGGGGTCCCTTGTCCAAGCTTGAATGGGAAAACTCTGTATCAGTAATGATTGTTTATTTATATACATATACACACATATACAACCATAAACTAGGTTGGACAACTAAATTTATGAACTCATCCTAGAAAAAGTGCTACAGACCTCATTGCTGAATGTCACCATAGTCACCAGATGGCCAAGCAGAATACTTCAAAGGGGACCATTTTTTCTACAATGAATTTGAGAATTTGTCAGACCTTGTATGACAACTCTGATGGCCATTCCAGAAAAAGAATTCCAAAATTGCTTTGAAAGGTGGACTAGGCACTGGGGTCAGGGCATAGCTTCCCAAGGGAAGTACCTCGAAGGTGACCACAGTCATTGTGAGATTCAGCAATGAGGTATGTAGCACTTTTTCTAGGATGAATGTGCAAACTTAATTATCCAACCTTGTAGGCATATATAAAACATACAGAGGGTGCCAAAAAAGGATACACATTTTAAGAAAGGAAAAAACTGCTTTAAAATTGCAATCTTCAATGTATACCAATAACAAAAGATAAATACAAGTCATGTTTGACCTCTGCAGTTACAAATGGTGCTCAAAGTGGTTACCATCAGCATCCAGACACAGTTGATTACGGCAAACTACTGCTTGAGCAACTTTGGAACCACTCAATTCTGCCCCCTTCAACAGGGTTGACTTCACTCACTGCAAGTTTGTTTTTTTTTAAAGCTGATTTTATTTTTATTTTATTTTTTATTTGCAGTTTTTGGCCAGGGCTGGGTTTGAACCCACCACCTTCAGCACATGGAGCCACTCCTTACTCCTCTGAGCCACAGGCACCACCCCTCAGTGCAAGTTTTAATCTTGGGCTACAAACTCTCCATTTGGCTGTTCTAAGAATGTATTGTCCTCTTGTCCCAGTAGCTAACACCTACCTCATGTGCACATTGGTTGGAAACCTTTTGCTTCTTCTGCTATGGTGTTGGACTTGCCACAGGACTTGTTGCTGTGTGAGGCCTCCCAGATCTTCCCTCGTGCACATCACACACAGGATCATGCATCTCGAAATTACCACCAGTGCATGCAATTGTTAGATGTGTTGGAGGTTCTGTTGCACACTCACGCCTCCATTGTCATTCGTGACATTTTCAAATTTCAAATACCACTTTAAAACTGTCGTGCACTCTGAATGACAACTGTGCTTCTGCCATTTTCTTTCACCGTCCTGCCTGTTGCTTGGTGACGCTAGCATTCATTTGATTAACGCCGTCTTTGGAGCAAACATACTACACATTGCTACCACTATTCAATTCAACTTCAAAAAATAATACATAGATAACATCTCTTAAAATGTGCATATTTTTGGCACCCTGGTACATGAAATATACATGTATATATAATTAATATAATTTATTCATTTTCCCAATTAACACTAATGATAGGATACTATATTTTTTGGTCTTTATTTAAAATATCTTAGAAATCTTTCTAATGAGGACATAGAATACTTCCTTGTTTGTTTGCTTTTATCAAATTAGAAATATTCCATTGCACTGATATACTGTAATTTACTTAACCAATATATCCTATGGGCTTATACAGCCATTATTTCTCATTTGCTAGAATTTATCTACTAAAAGTAGAATTACTGGTTCAAAAAGCATAATGCCATTTATAATTTGAGCAAATATCCTCAAATTGCCTTTCATACATGGTTACTTCAACCTGCATTCTAATGAGCAATGAATAAGAGTACTTGTTTCCTTTTACTAAAGTTACAAAACTTTCAAAACTTTGCCAATGTGACAGGGGAAAAAATGGTGACAGCATGGTGTTAATATGCATATCTCTAATTTTCAGAGAGGTCGACTATCTCTTAGAATGTTTTTTAATCATTTGTATTTTGTTATTTATGAACTGACTATTCGTAATTTCTGTCCTCATCTTTACAGAGATCGATCCCTTGATTTCCAGGGATCTAATAGTGAGATCAACTCCTTACAGGTGACATGGATTGCAAAATATTTCCAAGTTTGCAATTTTTAACTTGTGGTGTTTTTGCCTTGAAGAACTGTTTCCGTTTATATTTCCAAACTTATTAATTTTTTATTACGGCTTCTGGATTTTGATTCCTACTTAGGAAAGTCTTCCTCACTACAAACTGAATTTTCACCTAGTATTTTAGTGACTTCTTTTCTTACATGTAAATCCTTGATACCTGTGGAATTTATTATGGTATATAATGTACAATATCAGTCCAGTTTTATTTTTTCCAGAGAGTTACTAATCATACCAGGACCATTTATTGAATAATTTTCACCCTCTTGTTCTAAGAAAATACCCACAATATACTGGATTTCTATATGATATATACCTGGCTTTTTTAATTCATGTACCAATTATCTGTTGAATTATTGAGACATAAAATGCTTTAATATCAGGAAATCTAGCCCCTATCAGCATTGTTCTTTTCTTCAGAGTTTTCCTAATTGTTCTTATCTGTCTATTTTCTCTATGTGCATGTTGTAATAAGCTTTCCTAGTTTAAAAACACTTGGTTTTCATATTGGATCACTTTAAATTTGTTTCCTTATACAGAATTTTTTATGATCTTGAATCTTTCTTTCAAAATCTTGGTATGTCTTTCCATTCATTCATATCTTTTGTTCTTTCCAAGAATATTCTAAAGCTTTCTAAATATAGACTTTGCATGTTTCCTGATGTGTGTATTCCTAGGTACTTTGGGGGATCAATTGATCTATTATACAAGATGGCTATAACGTTTGCAGGGAAGCCAGAGCCTCTGCCTTCAGGACCACAATGACATGGAGGGGCAGAACCCACACCTGGGGCAGAGCCAGTCACTGGGATATCAGCCAGCCTGTACACAATCATATTATCTTCAAATAATGTTTTTGCTATTCTCTTGTAGTTACCTAAAGAAAAGCAGGTAGAAAAGTACCCTCTGAATTCTTTCATGTTTAAAACAATTCATTTTGCCCTTCTTTTTTGTTTACAAGTGATTAATTGTATATATGTTCAAAACAATTCATTTTGCCCTTCTTTTTTGTTTATAAGTGATTAATTGTATATATTTGTGGGGTACAGGGTGATGTTTTGATACATGTGTACATTGTGTAATGATCAATCATGGTAATTAGCTTTTATTCTTAATGAATGGCTTAATTCACTAATTTAATTAATGAATAATTTTAAAAACTTATTGGATCATACATTATTTGAGGATCTTGTAAGGGTTATTCCTTTTTCTGAAGTTGACTTTATTTCCCAAGGCTGAAATCAGCCTGATTTTTCTTCCTTATGTAGGACTCTATGCTTTTGACCCAAAAGATTCATTCTTTATCCTTTTTTTTTTTTTTTTTTGAGACGGATCCTCAAGCTATCCCCCTGGGTAGAGTGCCATGGCATCACAGCTCATAGCAACCTCCAACTCCTGGGCTCAAGCAAGTCTCCTGCCTCTGCCTCCCAAGTAGCTGGGACCACAGGCACCCGCCACAACGCCTGGCCATTTTTTTTTTTTGGTTGCAGCCATCATTGTTGTTTGGCGGGTCCGGGCTGGGGATTCCAACCTGCCACCTTAGGCGTGTGTGGCTGGCGCCTTAGCCAATTGAGCCACAGGCGCCGCCCACACTGGTAGATCTTAAGGAGGGTAAACAGCAAGGAAGTGGCTACAGGTGGAGACTGGGAACTACATTATAGCTAGCAACCAAATTATAGCTAAGAATTGTTCCCTGGTGGGAACATAACATGTTAAGAAACGCCTAGTGACCTTTAACTGACCTGAAACTCATTATCATCTAATTAGCATAGCTCACTCACTCTGAGACATATTTTCCTTTTGCAATAAATGTGTGTGTGTGATTGTTTTGTATCTATGATCACTCCATCATAATTTTGACTCAGAACCAGTACTCAATGTTGATACTGGAAACCAGAAGACCAGTGAACATTCAGACAGACCTAACATTAGATGCTAAAACCTGGGAACTCCTTATGACTTTAGGAAGCCTTTCTAACTCGGGTAAAGTAAGATGACACAGTGATGTGTGTGTTGTTGGAGGCTGCTTTGAGAGTGTAACAAAGCAGCACTGTCTTTTATATCACCCTACTTTCCCACATGTGGTCATTCAAGTTTTCAGAGCCTCTGTTTCTCTCCCCAATCTCCACTGTCAGAGGGGAAGGTAAATTACAAGGCCCTGTATATCCCAAAGTTTCTCTGATCAAGTCTTTGCTCACTCCTTTTCTGATCACCCTGTCCCTGCAGGGAAAACTCTACCCTATGTGTTGCAACATACTTAACTTTGCAAGGTTTGGGCACAATTGCCGTGTAGACTTTCTTAGAGGAAAATGGAATGGGGAGACCTTGTACTTCTTAGTTCTCTGCCAGGCTTAGAGGCTTCTCTAACCTCCGTGTCTAATAGAAAGCCTGGACTGTATGGAGTAACTGTGGACATCCCAGAGCACTCACCACTGAGATGCCTTCTCGGCAACTGGAAAGAGTAAGTTAGAGGGTATAAAAAGAAAAAAAAGCTTATTTTCTTTTGTGTCTCATGACTGGAATTTGGAGGAAAAAATTGGATGTGTGTTTCTGTGATTTTTGATAACTAAGAATAATTTTTGGTCTTGTTGGCTTTGGTGAGAATAGCTAGGTCTTCTTAATTATTGGTGAATATGCTCATGTGTTAATTAACTTTGGGAGTCGTACTAGGGTGAATGTCTGGTTTTCACAGGCTATAGAGTAATAAATTGGATAAATATAGATAAATTAGATGTTTGTAATGGACAGTTCAAGGTTTCCCTTTTTCTTAGATTTTCACTGAAATTTAAAGTTGCTGGGGAAAGAAAAGTCTGCTCAATTCATGTGTCTGTGTATATGGGATATTTCAAAGAGGAGGAGGTATCGTGAAAGAGGCAGAGGAACGTGTTCCTATTGAGAAAATATGTATGTAACTTTGTCTAATTCAGAAGTTGTTTTAAAGCTGACGTGAAGTGTGGATTTGGGCATAAAAGACAAGATAAAAGGCAATAAGGTAGACAAGAGATATAGAAAGACCATTAGCATGGAAAAGTATTTTTGGTAAGAAGGAGAAGAATGTTTATTGTGGGAAATGTAACAATATGTAGGAGAGAGAGATGTGAAGAAAGTATATGAAAGTGTATTTTGATAAGGAATGTAAAAAGGAAAGAGAATAATATTGTATAGAAAGGACCTTGTGGGCAGCACCTGTGGGTAAGTGGGTAGGGCGCAGGCACCATATACCAAGGGTGGCGGGTTTGAACCCAGTCCTGGCCAAACTGCAACAGAAAAATAGGTGGGCTCCTATCGCTCCAGCTACTCAGGAGGCTCAGGCAAGGGAATCACCTAAGCCCAGGAGTTGGAGGTGGTTGTGAGCTGTGACACTATAGCACTCTACTGAGGGTGATAAAGTGAGACTCTGTCTCTTAAAAAAAAAAAGGCTCTTGTATGGAAGATGTTTGTCATAATGTAATTGGTGGTTTAAAGGAAGGAAAATTTGGGACAAAAAGTTCAAATATGTCAACAATGGTCTGTGTATATTGAGAGACTGTTCATAAAAGGGCTTTTGAAAGAATTTTGTATGTGATTAGATTGGCTATAATTACAAGGAAAATTTCTCATGGGAAAAATGCTTTCTCTTCCCCCTATATGTCCTCTGCAGGAAATACCAGGTCCCACAGGACAGTCTGTGAGGGCCCAAGTTCCATTCCCAACAGGGGATCTCAAAACCTGTAAGGAAAAGTTAGGAAGTTTTTCTGTTGATCCCAGGAGGTCTATAAAAGTATTTAAACAAATATTGTTATTTTTGATTTAACCTGGAAGGATATATGCGTCCTGCTTTCCCACTGTTGCTCCTTATACAAGAAAAGTAGGATTTGGGTGGCTGGATACACCTATGGGGAGCAACTTCACGCTCTAAGTCTTAATTATGCCCCCCTGGAAACCTACAGTCCTGGAAGGAGATCTTACATGGAATTACCAACCAGGACACCTGTAGGATCCCAATGGTGTGACTGTATGTTAGTGTGTAATGTAGAGAGTATAAAAACTATCCAGGTGAAATCAGTCAATTTTTCCAAGCTAGCTGAGATGGTTCAGGAAAAGGAGGAGAGGCCAGTAGTCTTGAGAAAGAATTACTGAAGCTGTTAGGAAATTTACTAACATGGACCCCAGCTCAGCAGATGCAGTAATAGTAAGGTAAATACTCACTTTATTAACAATTCTTCTTCTAATATTTGTAGGAAACTCCAGATGTTGGTGCTGGGACCCCAAACAGATACTACTCACCTGCTATCTGTGTCCTCCACTGTGTCCAACAATTAGGATTTAGAGGTAACAGAGAGAGAGAGACGGCCAAAAGGCTGCAGAGGCTTAATTGGCTATTTTCAAGAGCTTGGGAAATGGTGATCAGGCCTGTTACCAGTGTGGAAAATCCAGTTCAGATAAAGGGCTACCTTCCTTCCTTCTTGCATTTACTTCCATTTGTGGGGACTTTAACTATAATAATTCTTCTTGTTATGAACTCCATCTTGCTGGGGGCTTTCAACACTCTCCCTTTAAGACAGGAAGCTCCGCTGAAAGAGTTCAGTAATAACTGCAAAACCCCAGCTTCCCCTTGTAAGGACTCCCCTTGCCAGGTGTTGGCTCTTGTCAAATTCAGCTTGTATTAAGGATTCCCCCTTCCCTACTGAAAGCCCCTCATAAAAGGTTTCCAAACCCTGCTTCTAGGGGTTGAGAGACTTTGAGGTGTGAGCCTGCTCTCAGCCCGGCCAATCAATAAAGGACCTTTGCTTAATTTGGACTCAGTGTGCTGGCGTTTCTCTATTCCACCCCCTTTGGGTTTATTCTAATGTTTGGATCGTGTCTTTTCAACCTCCTGGTTCAGTTTATGTCTTCTAGACTCCAACACTTCCATATGAAGCTTTTGTTATTCTAAGGATTCCATCCTATTCCCAAACAAGAACCCACTGGACCCATCCCTCCAATTACCCTTGAACAACTGGACCTTCCATCTGTGACCTTTCCATATCTCCAAAGATTTGCAGACTCTATGTCACTCAATGGGCAATGTTAGGCCTGGCAGAAGGTAAAGAGATGTCAAAGAATGGCTAACATTGGAGAGTGGGAACTGGACTGTAACTAGAAACCAAACTGCAGCTGAGAACCACACTGTAGCTAGGAACTGTTCCCTGGATGCAGCATACACAGTAGGGAGCTCCCAGTGACCTTTACCTGACCTCATTACCATCTCATTGGCATTGCATGAGTAGAGCTGTCATGAAGGGTTCTGGGCAGACACACTTGTAGAAAGGGAAACTTATATAACTTAACCTGTTATGCAATCTGTTATATAACCCCAACCTGTCAGTCACTCCAAACGTTTCCTCAAAGGGAAACAGCAGTCAACCCTTCCAGGAGAAAGGTGGGACACACTAGTGAGCAGATAAAATACAAAGTGTGTTCAGACTTCAGTCTTTGTCCACTCACTGGGAATAACCCCTCTCTGCCTCTGAGACATAATTTCACTTGGCAATAAACGCCGTGTGTGTGATTGCTTTGTAACTGTGATCACTCTGTCATTGGCTTGACTTGGTACCAGTTCTCATTTTACACTGGGAACTGGGGACCAGGGAACATCCAAACAGACCTACCAGTGCTGCTCAGTTTGGAAAGATTATTACAATCACCTTTATTAGCATGGAACTAAGTAAAGTGAGACAGTACATTTGATTATGATGGTTAGAGTGTACACGAGCAGGTAATAACAGAGCCCGCTGACCCCTAAATTATTCTTCCCTCTGGTAGAACGGGAACTGAGCCATAGAATTGAGCCATGTGTTAGTCCCCATTTTAGACTCCACTTAGGAGATAAAAATCTCTGTGTAGCTTGTTGATGATGGGAAGGAAGGGAAACAGTTTCTTTGCCACAACACTCTCAAGTGCCCTTAGAAAGGCAGGAAAAGAGAAATGGTCTTATGGACAAATGTCTGTATTTTTATGATACGTGGAAAGACCATTGCAACATTACAGCAGCATTTTCTATGTGAGGTGGGAGATGTAAAGGTAGTAACCCCTAAGGCATGGTCCTGGGAGGGAAAAATCTTTATTAGTGATGGGAAACCAATTAGAGAAAATGGGGAGAAAGGCCTTAGGCTAGAGCTCTAAATTTAGAGATCAGCCTAGCATAGCATTTATCTCACTGGTATTAACCCACTGACTGGATTGATCCTCCATTTTTATCTATTGTATGTTCGGTATCAACACTCTAAATGCTTTTTTAATCTCAAAGGTTGCAGCACATGCCAATGAAGTTTGGTAAAAGCTGCATGTAATTCTTTTAGACACTCATAAAAGGGGATCAAGGGTGTATCAGCACATCCCCAGGACTGGTATTTATGGGATTTTGTTTCCAACTATTTTGCTACCAACTCAAGAGTAGGTTAATTTTGTTTTCTGCTTTTTTTTTAGAAGTTTTTTTTTTTTATGAAGATGGCATCTTAAAAGTGTAATTTTTTTTTTTACAACACATGAATGCTAATGAATGCCAGTAGATTCTTCTACTAATCCTGACAAGCTGAGGTAGTATTACTCTACATTTTATGAAATAGACAAAAATTACTGGTATGCTTTATAAAAAACATTTAAAACATTTTTTAGAGCCAAACAAGTCACGTTAGTGATTCTAATGGTAGGAAAGAAATTTCAAAATTATTATTTTCTACATTTTTAGTAAGTTTGAAATAGAATCTTACATAGTATGATTTTCATCTGATTTGATTTTTAGAGACTCTCAATATTAAAAAAACTGGGGCAAGAATCACTAATTGGTAGTTCTCATCATGAAAATCCCTTATAGGCAATTTATTACTTGGAGCACTTGTCATACGTTTTTGTCACATAAGAACAAAAAAAAACTTGGTTGTGCATGCCTCCTTCTGATGTCAACATCTATATAGTAGAGTTTTTCAACTTTTTAGTGTAGAACAGTAGAATGTGTTTCTATTATTGGAACAGTTTTTAGACGTTTTTAAACAAACTTGTTAAGAAGAGAAACTATTATCAATTACAATAAGACCTATTTTAGTCCTAGGGAATAGAGCAGCCGATCTTTGGGAAAATGTCTTTCTTCTAAATTATCATTAATATAATTTGCAGAAATAAAAATTCTTAGGCCCTAAGTTCCAAAGAGTGTGTAACCACACACACCAATCTAGCTCAACTTGTATGCAACAAAGCTGTGACTCATTTTTCAGTTGTCATGGACCCGCAGGTTGAGGGTCAGGTAAGTTTAGTGCGCCCAGTTGAATCGGGTGCACTACAGGAGGAACGTTAAGTATTCACACAGAGGAGAGGGGGAATGAATTAAGAAGTGAACATTACAAGTTCTAGGATCCAGTCCGATGGAGCCCTGGTATCACCTCATAGCAGGATCCACTCTCCCAGCATCACTGCAAAGCCCATCAGATCATGCCTCCTTACCCTACACTTGTAGAACCTGACCAGTCTCAGCTTGGGGAGACGGATTTGCACATTTCTTCCAGTCTCTTAATCAGCTGACTCTCAATAAAGATATTTACTCAAAACCCAGTGCCATGGTATTGGCTTCTGTGGACACTGGACAGTGAGCCCACTGAATTGCTCATTTAACACATACACAGGTTAGGGTCCCCTCCCCCAAATAAGCTGGTCTCTACTATTACTCATTACATATGAATTTTGCTTATCATTCCCAGCTACTCATTACCTACACACATATTTAAATACATGTACCAAATTATTGACCTTTATTCTATTTAAAATAAACTTGATGCCCAGTGAAAAGTGGATAAAAGCCCTATGATAAAATCTTACCTTAAAATGTGTATGGATATGTGCAGTCAATTCTGTTTCTGAATACTGTACAAATTCTTTTCCAGTTTAAAAATCTACAATGGTCACCTAGTTACAAATTGAAACAGAGGAGAGAGTAGAGGCTAATTGTCATTTGGGGCTATGCTTTAATGACCTTATTTCTACTGGGTTTCCCCAAGTCACCCATAAAGACAATGTACACATTAACAAACTATCCTCTACATGTTGGTAGCCATCTCTCTGTAAAATTTCCTAACAAATATTTTGTAAATAAAAAGACACTTACCTACAATTTCCCATTTCCCCCGTGTATGGTAACTTTATGTGTGACTTTTGTAACACTCTATACATCCACCGACTTGCTGGCCACCTTTCTTATTCTTCTGAGGAGACTAAAGCATCCCTGAATATTTACTGCTATTTTAGTAGCAATGTGTCTTATGTTTGCCGAAAAACCTGAAAATCAGGCTAGAAAATGACAATCATTTCAAACCAGAGACAATGCGTTTTTTTTTCTCATTTATTCAAATTCACTGCAGGAAGTAAACACTAAAAGATTAAAAAACAAAAAAAAAATTCACACTGCAGTATGTACAGTTTCATGACATCACATGAAGAAATTAAATTTCTAATAAAAATGACAAATTATATGACTCAGCAGATTGCATCAAAATTGGTTGTGTAAACCCCAGAATTCTTACTATGAATGGTAATGTGCTTGTATTCCAGCATTTGCTAATTCTAGAATACTTCTGGTATGTTTCCAATGGCATTAGAAAGTCAGGAAAGTAGTTGTGTAAATTCTGTATGTTGAAAAGTAGTTGACTTGATTTAAAAAAAAAAAAAAAAGTTTTTAAGACCCTTGGATTCAAAGCACATTCTTTCACAAAGCTTAAACCACAGAAGTCATGTCCAGAAATGGAATACTGTCATGTCGGGATGAACATCTGATCGGATTTGTTAAGACATTTTGCCAAATGCACAGATGCACAGGGTCCCCCATGCACTTTTCATGCAGCAGGTAATCACAACTTAAATAAAAGGTTTTTCTATACATTTGTCCAGACTTGCAACTGTATACATACATGCACAAATTTTAAACCTGTCTGATTATATTTACACTTATACATGGAATATACAGGAACCAAAGAGATTAAAAGGCTTTTCTGTTGCATTAGAACAATACAAAATATGTATTTTTCATTAAGGAAATCACTATTTACATCACCTTTAAAAACCGATTTTAACATCTTCATGTAACAAGTCAATATATATATATACATGTTATATATATATAAAATATATTCTCTCACCAGTTTACTCTTCTGTAAGATGCAGCAGAGAATAAACAGGTAACAAATGCTACCTTACTGATGTCAATGAGAGCTGTAGTACCCTTTCGCAAATGACTTTATTCTGCAGAAATGGTCTAGTATCTAAAATAGTCCTTGAAAATGTGTGTATGTGCATCCTGGTATCTACATATGCATAAACAAAAGTGAATTTGTGGATGTATGCCCTTTTCTCGCTGTTCTTTAACATCACCCAAAACTCAAATTGGGAACATTCTCTAGTAAATCAGAACACTATTCTTTGTGGTCGCATTTATTTACGTACTATGTATTTTCATTCCTTTAATTAACAACAAAAACAACCAATCAAAAAAAAAAAAAACCCAAACAGAAAACCAACCCAAAAAGCAATGCTGGCCCATGATGTTCTTTTCTCTGACCTAAATTTCACCCCCTTTTATGAATCCCCTTTACCCCTTACCAAGGGAGAATACCCATATTTTTTTCTGACGTACCTCTAAGGCTCCAGACCTTTCACAATGACTGAGAAAGATGACTTGTTTAAAAGCTTACTTATATAGTATTGACAGTAAGATCGTCACTTTATGGATATGGAGTAGAGCATGATCACTGGTCAGTGGAATTTCACTTCAAAATAAGCATATGCTTCACCTCTCCATGATGTAGCATAATACTCACTGCTTTATTATTATTGTATAATATCTCCAGTAATTCTTTACGAATCATTTTGAGGAAAAAAAAATAATCACTTAGGAAGGTTTTAGATACTAGGAAATTACACCCATTTTTAATATAAAAAATCTTAGAAACAATTCAAGTATGATGACTTTAAACGAATATCCTTCTAACAATAGTGATCATATAATAATTTTTGATAGGTCAGTTACCAATCTGATTCACAATTAAAATCAAAAATATTACCCGGCAAATGAATAGTGCCTTGTAAAAACTGAACTTAAAAACAGACTTGTTTCAAGATCAAAACCCCATGTGGCTCAATAATACATTAAGTTTTTCTAAGACAATATCAATGTTTACTTTTAATCACTTGTTTAAAATAATACACCCAATGGAATGATTGTGTATAATTCTGTCATGTACATTTGCCCTTTGCACTTTTTTGTTTAGTCAATCTGAGGTTAGTTCCTTTCTTGGGTTTGAACTGTTTTAATCTTTGTCAGCACTGGTCTTACTTAGGACAATGGTTTTAATAGACGTTAAGGATGTATTCAGGAGAAGTTTCCAAATCATCCTCGAATCACCTGAGTTTGGTAAGTGGCCCTGTTATTCCATCCCTAAGGCTAATTAAGTAGATGTTACTCATCAGAACACATAAATAATCACAGATTTTCCTGAGATGTTGAGCCAGATATGAAAGTTGTCCCCTCCACCCAATTATTTTGTCATAAAAAGTATTCTGAACCCGATTTTCAAAGACACAACGGTAATAATATGAACTATAATACTGTAAATTTTGAGCTGATGTGTAACTGTACCGGGGAAAATATAGGCATCAAATAGTTGTTTTTGTTTTTTCAACAGTCCTCCATGTTCTGAGAAAAGTCATAAGCAGTGGTTTCTCAAACTTCAGTGTGCAGAAGAAACACCTAAGGAGCATGTTAGGATGCAGATGGCAGACTCCCAGGTTCACTGAGCAGAGATTCTGGTTCTGCAGATCTGAGATGCCAGTGAATCTTCATTTTAAAACAAATGCTCCAGATGATTCTAATGCAAGTGGTCTGAGTCCGGCTTTAAGGAATCCTGGTCATGACTCACAGCTACCACAGGAACAGTGAGAATTAACTTTTACAAGAGATGGTGAAAACTGTCTAAAGAAAAACCGTTTTGTTTCTGTTGTTAAAAACAATTTCTTAAATATTCAACTATTCAGAAAACCACCTGAAGATAAATGTTAACTTTCCTAATTTTGTAAAAGGAGGAGTATCAATTTAGTAAAGTAGTTAAAATACAAAAATCTGCCTTTTTTTTTAAGGATCTATCAAACGTCCTTCAATTGTAATCAATTTTTATTAAGTAGTACAAGGTTTAAAGACGTGTATATTGAAAAGGACTTTAGTGGGGCAGACACATTGGGAACCATAAAACCACTTCCAAGAGTTAAAAATAAATATGTTTTTTAGCAAAAGTGAAAAATGTAAGCACATGTATTTCTAATTCATTTTTAAATTGGATAATGAGATGTAAATCAGCATTAGGGCTTTTCTTCAATAATTATCTTTGAAGAGTTATTGAACAGTTTGGGTTTAAAAAAAATGTTATGTAGGCTGATGTCTGAAAAGCAAATTGAAGTACCCTAATAAAGGCAGCAAAATGCATTAATCCACTATGGATGGAGTTTTACCTTTAATTTATGCCTGTTATATGATTATAAAAGAATTTCATTCATAGGCTACTCACAGTTGTTATCTGATGCATACAGAAGTGTTAAACAACCAATTGCTAGTTCAGTAGTTTTTCTCATGACATCTAATGTTAAGCAAAAATCGGTATGCATATTTAAACATCACCAGTAACCAATACTTTTCAAAATGAAAAAAGTTTCAGTTATACCATGCTTTTCTCAAATCATGCTCTTATTTATACAGATCTCAAGTTCATACTAATTAGTTTTTAAAAGATCCAAATCTGGATGGCAGGTACATTTCATTCTGATTCTTTTTTTATTGTTAGCACGTTTCCCAGAAGTCCATAAACTTCTCCATTTGCACTGTGTGGGCGAGAAGCATTATTTCCCATATGGCTATTGTAAGGGCTTCTTAAATTAAAGAAAGAAGCTTTAGTTTCTGCAGCAGGAAGTAACTCCTCTTTGATTGTAACCTGTGAGACACTTTCAGCAGACGAAGGCTCCCTCCAAATGTCTTTGTCCTGTGTTTCTCGACTGGTAACAGAATTGCCTCCTTTCTGGAGCATATAATACAGTATTGGGTTAGTTTTGGTCAGTCTCGGAGAGTCTTTTTCATATTCATTCTTATCCACGTCTGTGATAACCCACTTAATGGGCCCTTTCTCACTGGGCATGGAATACCCATTCAAATGCCCAGATTCTGGTCTAGGCAGACCCAAGTGCTCAGGGAAAGGAGGGCTCATGGGAGTTTTTACTACTCCTGGGTATGAAAATGTCCTGTTATCCACGCAACTGGTAGGCTGAGTGGAGCTGTACATCAGTCCATTTAAAGAAGAAATGTTGAACTCAGGTTTGCTATTGGTCACATTATTTTTGTGTCCTTTCTTTTTACTGTCGATGACAGGGTTACTTCTGTGTAGGGACAAATCTCGCACGCAATTTTCTGAGAGAAGCAGCTGTTTCAGAACATTGAAGCTTTTGCTCTCTCTGGCCCAACTCCTGTGTTCACTTTCGCTGGCGGAACCATGACCAGCAGGATATTTAAATTCAACATCATTTCTGCTAAATTTCAGCTCTTCCTGGTTAAGCAGCGACCCGTACAGTACTTCTGGAGCACTGTGATTGTTTGCAGTGTCAACAATGTTATTTTTCATCTTTTTAAATGGATTTTCTAATGGCTCAGTATAAAGCTTCCTTTTCTTCGGGACCATGCAAAGATTCTTTGATTCTAGAAGTGTCAGTTCATTATTTCTGTGACTCTTGTCTGAATCATCCACCAGGTAACTCTCTTGATTTTGTCTCAGCAATCGACTTAACAGACCATTCTTTGAAAAAGAAAAATCCTGAGGTGAAACAGGCTCCGATTTAAAGTCCTCGGACACTGGTAAGGCAGCTGTGCTTCTCTGCACAGTGGGAGCCACACCTAAGAATGGGGCACTCTTAGCATCATGGCTCAAGTGCACATTTGTATTATGAATATGTAAGTCATCGCAAGGCTCAGATTTTATTTTCACCATGAATATCTGTTCACTTAAAGCTCTATCTGTATGTTCCTGAGTACTTTCATCTCTTAGAGGAATTTTCTCTTTCTTTTCACTCTTACCTTTGTTGGAGTTTCCCAGGAGCAACTGGAGGACAGTACGTCTTTCAAGCAGATTTTCTATTTCAGAACCAGAAAGCCCTGGTTCAGGAACTGTAGGTGGACTACTGAATGCTTTATGTTCTTCAACTGCATTTGTTTTATTTGAGAGCAGAGGGCTATTTAATCTGTCAATCATACCTACAGGTTTATCTGTGTTTACACTTAACAGCTGTTTGCTGGGTCTTTGCTCTTCCACAGACATTGAAGACTGCATTCCACATTGTGCTAAATTTTGTAACAGTTTACTGGCACTGAACGTTGCAGAGTTTTGCGCACCTTCATTTTGGGTTGGTTTCTCTCCTTGTGACTCTTTGTATTTAGTAAGGTCCACTGAATGGTTAAATGCAGTGTTAGTTAGCTGAGTACTGCAGGCATATGGTGGGGAATTCCATTTGATGACCAGAGAGTGTTGAGAGAGATTGATGGGAGACTCTGCTTTGGCTGATGTAGGTAAGGGTGGAGTGCTCACTGGAGTAGTCCGATTTGCACTGGGGCTTTCTATTACAGAAGTCCTCGTGTAATTTTGTGTACTGAACTTTGTCACATCATTGTGTACTCCCTGAGGGCTGGCATTTTTTTCAACATTTTCTTCATTCTTATGGCCAAGTAGCAATTGAAGAAGTGTAACTTTCTGATGTGAATTGAGCTTAGAATTCTTTGAGGTATCCGGATCTTCTTTGATATCTACTTCTGGGACTTTTGGATCCCAAGTGTTTAGCAAGGACTGAGTTAAGTTATCTAGAGAAACGGGCTGTTCAGCTTCTGGTTTTTCGATTCGGTGTTTGCAAGACAAGTCTATGGGAGCACAATTGGAATAGGAACTTTCATCACCACTGCTGTCATCTGTGAAGCTAGGATTGTTATCTGAATATTCATCAATAGTCATACGTGCGCTGCTATCCTCAAAAATGCTGCCTCTCTCACTGTGACTATGTCCATTCACTGGCTTAGGTATAGTCTGGCTTTTAAGGAGATGTAAAAGCAAACTATTATTAGCAGCCTGTTTGATATTGTTCCTTTCCAGTGAGTTCTTGTAGCCTGCATTTTTGGGAGAAGAAGGAACGACACCCACTGGATTTGGAAATGCTGTAGCACTACTTTTGCTGCCCATTAGTCTGCTTGATGATGTTCTCGCCTGACCGTTAAGCTGGCCTGACATTCCTTTTGAGAGCTGGAAACTGTCAACTTCCTTCTGACCATTTTCTTGCAATCTGGCCATAGCAGCAAGTCTTTCACTGGCTGCTTGATTTGCATTTTGTGTTTTTAAAGCATGTTCCCGAGAATACTGCTGCAAATGGGCTTCGCTTGAAAGGAGTAATGCTAACTGGCTACAAGCAACACTCGGCTTAGGGGAGGTGGCAGGACTAGCTCTTTTTTCGACCATGCTTGCAACAGCCTGTAATCTCGCAGCACACGACAAGGGTTCACTCACAACCTTTGTCCCACTCTGTCCAGCATGATGAGGTGACTCTATAAACCTATCTCTGATGAGATTTTTAGTTACATCAGGAAGATTGGTCTCAGGCTTTTGATCTTTAGCTTTACTTTTCTTCAATAAAGTTTTTAAGTGACTTGATGCAACACCATAGCACCTCAAATCCTTCTCCACTTTTAAGGAATCATGACTGAGGGCATATCCTTGCTCCTTGAGGCTCTGCCTAATTTGTTGTGACAGAGCAACAGTCTGCAGCCTCGAGCTGAATGACTGAAGCAGAGAGGCCAGTAATGTGCTATCCTGTTTGCCTTTAGGCACATTATCGACCATGCCAGCTAGCAAAGCTTCCTTCTTTACGTTTAAATTCACGATAGAATCAGACAGCCTCTTCCGCTTTGCTGCATTCCAGTCCTCAGAAGACTGCAACAGTCTGGCTTTTTTGAGATGCAGAATGCCAGATCCCTGGTATGTGTTTGTATTGAGAACCGGACCATTACTTTGACAGGTGGGAAACGTGCTGCCAGAAATGTTAAAGTTCTGATCTTCTTCATTATGCCCAGCAGACTTTTTGTCGACGGCAGTGCCTGATCCCCCTGCTGCCTGATGCATTAGTAATCCTTCTAGGTAAGTTAAAACAATAGAATCCTGGTGCACATCAGAGCCAAGCTCTTCTCCATGAGTCATGTTCAATACAAGTGTTCACAAGGGCTTGGTTTCTATTCACTTTGAAGAATGGTTTTCTGTGAGTGAATAAGATGGAATTTTAATAAGTGAGGGTCCATTTATCACCTTCCATAGCAATCAGATACAGATGTACTGTTATATTCTGACCAAGATTTCTTCTGGCAATGACAAGACAAAGGCCGGCAAACTCCAATGCTGACTGACCACCGAGCTGATGGACTTCTAGGCAAGAAGCAGAAGAATTCCTTAAGCAGGTCTTTAGCAGTCAGCAGAAGTAATCTTTACTGAATATATTGCTTTTCCTTCTTCATCTTTTGTTCCCCATTAAATGCAAATATCAGTGTTCTAAAAAAAATAAAAAATAAAAATAGTTAAGAAAAACAAAACTAGGATCATGTTATGATACCTACATCAAAATGGCACAGCATTTGTAATTGTATACATATATACTATACACATAAATAATATGCCTATGTACACAGTATAGTTCACTTTGGTAACTTATTTATTGCCATTCCTCTGAAAATATCTACTGGAAAGCCTATGTTAATCCATATTAACATGATCAAATCATTTAGAGAAAAGAAAATACTTTATATAATTGTCTTCCAAAGCCCACTGTATTTCTGAATTTTCATACATACCTCCTTCAAAGCAATATGAATGCTAAGTCTCCTTTACAGCTTTACTAGACAACTAGAATTAGCTTCCTCACCTTATGAGGCACTTAGGAAGAAACAAAAGTAGATGTGCAGAAAAAGGAAAGCAAAGCATATGACAGGACTCGTGAGTCCCATGTCGGGGTGAGGCCAACAGTCACTTTGGCATCATGCTCCAAACACCAGACATTTTGTAATTTTTAGAATTACAGTAATCAGTTTAGGATTATTTTATAAGCATGTACAAAGTGTGACAGTCTGAATCATCTTCATAAACACTGAAATACAGTCAGAGTTTATCCACCTATAGTTTTTACCAGGACTTATTAAAGACAGAGAATTATTCTTCAGGTGCTCTTTCAGGGGTATCAAAGGTTTATCACATTTTAAAAAAATCCTTATCCATGTGCTTTCTGTAGGACTTTTAATGTCAGGTCCATTCCTTATAGATACAGAGAACAGAACATTACTATATACATGAAGTACACTGAGAAATGTCAGAAGACCTTTTAGTCAGAATCTGAATAACAGTCCACTGCTATTTATCTAAGAAAGTACCAATTTTCTATCACCAGTACATATGCAACTGAAGAAGCAAGAACTTATTGCTTTTCTGAAAATCTGTTAGATAAGTTTTTGTCAAAATTCATCTAAAGAAGGGAGCCATTACATTTTTTGGAGGAAAAGCTAGAATGATTTGTTTTTTAAGGTGCTAGAACATGTTGTTCAAGTTATTAGATTCTCTCCATTCTATCAAGAACTATCTTAATCCCCATGGAACTGAAAAAATGAATTTTAATTTAAAGACTACCCTGTAGCATTTTGGGTGAAGGGCTTAACAGAAAGTCAAACTTTAAGAAAGAGCCATTTCATTGGATTATTAGATTTATTCATGAAAAAGATAAAAAAATGATAGCCCAAGAACAAGAGAAAGAGGCAGCAACAATTAAGTAAGGTGCGGGTATGTAAGGAGCAGGTTAATAAGGGACTTTCTTGAGATTCCAAATCCACCCTTTTTAAAAGGTCTCTAAGTTTTGCCATAGTGTACTTTAAGAAACATGAACTTTTTTTTGTACGAAGGGTCTTTATTGGTGGGGGAGGGAGGCTACAGAGCAGCACTGAAGAGGAGAGAAAAGAGGAGAGAGAGATAAGGAGAGAGTGGGGAAGCGAAGAGAGAGTAGAGAAGAGTGAGGGGGAAGAGGGAAAAGAGAGCAGAGAAGGAAGGCAGAAGGAGGCGAGAGAGAGCAAGAAACACCAACATTTTAAGAGATTTATAAATCCAAAATGAAATGATTATAATTAAGTTAGACCTGCTGACTACCGCCTAATCCATTTTCCCTTATTAATAAAACTCTGATTTGTTTTTCAGGGAGTGGGGAAGCAACCCAACTACACACATGACTTTTGTCCACTGGTATCTATTTTACGACTGAGGACAAGTTGCTTAATTAACTAATGGAGGCATGTTTTTCTTTCTTAGTGGTACAAAAATAAGGGTGTATTTTAAACTGACAACATCTCAGAACTGAGCAAACAGGGTTTTAAAATTCTCTTAAAAACTGTTAATACAGCATTAATTCTCAATTGCTTAAAGCACTTAACAATCATTTAATGGGATCTGTATTTCTCTCCATACCACTGCCAATCTTTTGGTTCTTGAGTGGAGGGAAAAAAAAAAAATCAGTCAAAAATCACTTCAGCCATTTCATATTTGATTTCCTGGTAGCCTTAAAAAAACACTTCATTGAGCATAAGAATGAAATAAGGTTACTGGAGAATCTTTGGGTTCATATTATTCATGCTATTTCTCCTTCACATTTTACTACAAATAAAACTATGCAAAGTATTATTCATTGCTGTAAAAAGACTGTCTTTACAAAGTAGATCTAGAAGTTGATTTTAAAAATTACCATAGTTTCTCTGCAAAGGGGCTTCAATGCTACATTTTTCCATTTATTTATTTATCATTTATTTTGTACAATAACAGAAACTAGATGACAAGAGAGTAAGAATCATTTCTTAAATAAGAAAACAGACTCAACTTTTGACTTCAAGAACACAAAATGACGTACACAAATAATTTCATTAAGTTCCTTAGGTCTGAGGCCTGTAAAAATTATAATTAGTACAGTGCAACACACTTAATATATAACTGAATCTTATCAGACATTAAGTTATTGAATAACCAAACTGCTAGTAGAAGGAAGGCATTTTGATATTCAAACACACTCACGCCCTCTCTCCCTCTGAAAATACAGATTATACGAGAAGCTAAAATAACTACGATCACAAAATTGAAATCACACAATCTAAGTTCATCATTGTAAATCAAAGAAACAACAAAGCAAAGATCATTCTAAATATTCAATTTATTCATTTCATTTAAATCAATACAAAAACTCTTACTGAACTCCCAGTCTACTTGGAGATCTGTTTTGGAATTGGTGATTTAAGTTTATTTCAAAAGGGGGATACCACAGGCAACATTCAAAGGATAAGCAAGGTAAGCCTGTACCCTTAACATTCTAAAATATTCTTCATATAAAATTATCTCCTCCCCACGCTATCTCTTTTCACATAACTTTATTACATCAGTAAGTACAAATGAATTTTTTCAAAGTGATTGAAAAATATTCTTAAGATTTTTAAATCAAAATTATGAAACAAAAATTTTTACTTAGGAAAATGTGGCTAACATAGTACGTATAACTATGTGTATACGATATACATAGTTATATATGTGTTTTCTTTTAGAAAAGGGGGCAAGAAACAAATTTAGAATGGATTTGAAGGGAACATGAATGTATTGCTTTAAAAAAATTCTAAGTCAAGGTGGATATTTTTCATTAATTTATTTGAAAAGAAATCCTATAAAAGTACCAATTACACAAAGCAAGGGAGGAAAATGAATTCATGAAAACCTGTTTTTTTGTGAAGATAAATCTGTGAGTCAAAGGTTATGTCTACTTGAAGAGGCTGCTTCAAGTGACTCTTAGTGATACCACCTACCAATGTTCTACCAGAAAATGGAAAGCCTAAGAAAGCAGGAACTCAGAGAATCCTTTAAGCCTGATTTCATTAGCCCCTGCTAGTGAACGCTATGGAGGCAGCAGAGACAGACACATTTCTTCAGACCCTTTCCTTCTCTATCCCTGAAAGACGTTAACGATGCTTTCCACCTTTTCCAAGTTTTAACTTTGCATTTCTACAGTACAAAACCTAGTGAAGAAATATAGAAACAAAGAAAAGGAAGCATGATATCTGGATATATAGAGTCAATTTTGTGAGAATCTATAGCTATTAGGATATGATGTGACATATGACCACCTCCTAATATTATAAATAGATGACGTAAGGTTAAATAAAAATGTTACTTAAAGTTATTCAGCATTAGTATGATTCATTTATTTTCTTTCAGTAAAAGATAACTACATTCTTATTGAAGCACCAATGTATCTTACCTGGTTTTAAGTACATACTATTTAAAAATGTTGCCAGGTTTATACTTGAGTATATCCAGTTACAAATACACATTTAAAAACTGGGCTTCTTGGGTGACACCCCGCAAGCCATATACACTGAGTTTGGAGGGTTCGAATTCATCCCGGGCAAGCTAAAACAACAATGACAACTGCAACAACAAAAAAGAGAAATAGCCAGGGGTTGTGGCAGGCGCCTGTGGTCCCAGCTACTTGGGAGGATGAGACAAGAAAACTGCTTAAGCCCAAGAGTTTGAGGTTGCTGTGAGCTGTTATGTCATGGCACTCTACCCAGGACAACCACTTGAGACTCTGTCTCAAAAACAAACAACAAACAAACAAACAAAAAAACAAGAAAAGAACTGGGCTTCTTCAGGGATTTATAAACAGTATATTTTAAAACTGGAATAGTTTATAAAATACTGTGATATACAGTTTGTCATTTCCCTAATATCAACAATGCTTTTACTAGAGCTTATGTATGTGTCTGTTTGAAGATACTCAACATTTCCTTTATAAACACAATAAAGGGGAGATTTTACTTGTATGCAGAAACTTGTCAAATGATTTCTGAGTCAAGGGAACATAAATTCCAAAATTCAGCTTATGGATGAGGAGAGGAACCAAAGGGAATAAAAGCACTGAAAGGACAGAAAAGAATAAGAAGAATACTAAGAATGGATGAAAATCTCATAAACTGTACCTCTCTCATGAGGTTTTAGAGGGAAAAACGTAGTTTAGAAACTCAAATAGACTATATTCCTAACTTGCCTTTAAACTTTAGGATGGTAGATATGACAAGAAAAGGAAAGAAAGATTTCTTTAATGAACATTAAAAATGTAGAAGACGACCCCTTGGCAATTGCGGCAATACAAAGATAAATATATGGGACACACACCCAAGCTAAAAAGCTTCTACACAGCTAAGGGCGCCACAATTAAAAGCAAATAGACAACCTTTGAAATGGGAGAAGATATTTGCATGCTATAAATCTGACAAAGGGCTGACAAATACAATCTATAGAGAACTCAAATTAATCAACAAGAGCAAACAATCCCATTTACAAGTGGGAAAGAGAGTTGAACAGAAACTTCACCAAAGATGACAGACAAATGGCCAATAAACACATGAAAAAATGCTCATCTCTAATCATTAGAGAGATGCAAATCAAAACCACCCTGAGATATCACCTAACTCCAGTGAGATTAGCTCACATCACAAAATCCCAACTCTGCAGATGCTGGCGTGGTTGTGAGGTTGTGGAGAGAAGGGGAGACTTGCAGTGCTTGAGACTGCAAGCTAATATAGCGTTTTTGAAAAGAAGTATGGAGAATTTTCAAACTAAGAGTTGACCCACAATCCTATGACTATGTATCTACCCAGGAAAAGAAAATCATTTTACCACAAGGAGATGTGCACCAAAATGTTTATTAAAGCTCAGTTCATAATTTCCAAGACATGAAAGCAACCCAAGTGCCCATTAACCCATGAATGGATTAACAAACTGTGGCATATGTATACCATGGAATACTATTCAGCCATAAGAAAAGACGGAGACTTTATATCTTTTGTGTTTACCTGGATGGAGTTGAAACATTCTTCTTAGTAAAGTATTTCAAGAATGGGGTGGAAAAGTGCCCAGTGTATTCAATACTAGTATGAAACCAGTATACAATCTAAGATCACAGCAAAGAAAAACACAAGCATAGTCTAGCAAGGGGTGGGGAGGAGAGAGGGTGATTGGTGGGTTCTCATCTAATGTGCACAATGTGAGGGTGTTCAGCAGCCCACTGGGTGAAGGGCTCAACTACCACTTGAACTTTACCTTAGAATGAAAATGATGTAACCTAAACACTTATACCCTCATCTCAATCTGAAATAAAACACTATATATATACATAGTATATGAAGGGGATGAAAATAAAACCTACCCAATAAGAAAATAATAGCTAGGCTTGGCACCTGTGGCTCAATCGGCTAAGGCGCCAGCCATGTACACCTAAGGTGGCGGGTTCGAATCCCCAGTCTGGCCTGCCAAACAATGATGGCTGCAACCAAAAAATGGCCGGGCATTGCGGAGGGCGCCTGTGGTCCCAGCTACTTGGGAGGTGGAGGCAGGAGACTCGCTTGAGCCCAGGAGTTGGAGGTTGCTGTGAGCTGTGATGCCATAGCACTCTAACCAGGGGGATAGCTTGAGGCTCCATCTCAAAAAAAAAAAAAGAGAGAGAGAGAGAGAAATTGCTTCTAAGCCTTTTGGCTAAGATTAAATGTGGAGAGAGGGGGAGAGAGAAAGAAAGAGAGAGAGAGATGGGCATTGTAGTTCA
>CAUYQV010117027.1:0-19038 GCA_963574575.1 Galagoides demidoff
TTTTGATACAATGATTAAGCAAATGACATGAAATTTATGTTAACCAGCTTGATGAAAGTGTTTCAAATTGTATATGAAAACAGCACAATGTACCCCATGTTTGCATTAATGTATACAGATATCAATTAATAAAAAAAGAAAAAAAAGAAAAAAAGAAACAGATGAGTCCTCCATCTAGCCACCCAGCAGTCATCTAGCTACCTCCTTCATGTCACCCAAGTGATTTTCATGTAAGGTACAAAGATGGAAGTGACCTGGTTCCCTCAGACCCACCCTTTCTCATCTCTCCCTAATCTCTGTCTGACCTCTTGTTCTGGGTAGGTAGAAAGCACCCCCTCATCCCAGTCCAAGTCTGTGTAGGGGGAAAATGTCTCAGGAGGGGTGTCAGGCAAGGCTTTCTGGAAGACCCAGCTGTCCCTTCCAATCCACACCCCTCACCTCCTCCACAAACAAGCACACCCAGCAGCTGCAGGAACCACCCACCCTGGCCCAATGCTAGCCCCAATGTCCCCAAGCTCAGGGGAAGTGGAGTTCAACCTGTTCTTCCATGACAGCCCCTCCCAGACCTTCCCAAGGGACCCAGACCCACCGCAGTCTGCACCAGGACATCTTCTGAACCTTTCTCTACCTCCCCACAAGTCTCCCCTTCCTGGAGGGTTTCAGGCAGAGCTGCTGAAAGTCAGGTCCTCACCCAGAGCCCCCAGCCTGAGGCCCACCCTGCGCTGTGGGTGGGATCTCATCTCCACACTGGCCAAGCAGCTGGCTGGACCACCTGCCTTAGGAGAGACCAAATGGAAGGCGGAGAGGAAGGGCAGCAGTGAAGAGGCTCTGAGGGAGAGGAAACAGGGGTGAAAGGACTAGGGCCAGGAAGTCCAGGATGCTAGAGCTGGACGGGATCTGAGGGATCAGCTAGTGCAGCCTTGACATTTACAAGCTCAGAGAGGTTTTGTTTTGCCCAGTGTCATAGGGCCAACTGGTGTAAGAGCTGGGTATTACTTATTCTGCTACTCCCAACTGCCTATAACTTGGTTTGTGAGTTCACGTCATATTCACTTTATGTTCTATGTGTGTATGTGTATGTGAATTCCCCCCACCTCTACCACCAAACTAGGGGGGTTCCCAAGATTGTATCTCTACAATCACAGTAGGTGTTCCTGGAGGACAGATGACACCTCCCTTCCTTTAGAATAGGAGCATCCTGAGGCCAGCGGCTGTCTTCTCTACTATACTGGGGTCCCTCAAGGCAGGAACTGAGCCTCAGAATTGTGTGGGTCTCCTCACCTCCACAACCTCTTCAGCTGAGACAGCATTGGTGTTAGACCTCAAGAGCAAAGGAGTCAGTGCCTTTCTATCTCTGAAATGGCTGGTGGCATTTGATGCCATTGAGGCTGTCACCCTGGGACTTAGGAATTCTCAGACAACTCTTTGCATTCCTTGCCCATCCCAAGATGTCGGGTTTTTTGTCATAGTAACTTGGTTTTCTGTGGTTCTGATCCCTCCTGGGAAAATTCTCTAAAGTTTTGAAGGGACCTCATGCACCCAAGTGACCCCTCTGAATGAAAGGAGTCGTGCACAGAAGGGGGCAAAGGAGAGAGCTTTCTTCCTCCCCTTGGCCGAGGCCTCTGGGGATGATTAAAGCAGACAACCACCTCTCCAAAGCCACTTCTGGTCCCTGCCCCACATGGGTCTTCCCTGCCAAGTACCCCTGCCCCAGACCTCGCAATGTCCCTCTAAGAGTTGAGACTGCAGTTCAACAAAGGCCATCGAAGGTCTCCCTAAGGAACTGATCATGGAGCCTTCCTCCCTGTTCCCCAAATAGAGGGCTGGGATTTTGTCACAGCTTCCAACCTTCCCAAGTCCCAGTAGAGGGCTTTCTGGAACCTTTCTGGTATCATCATTCTGAGCATCTGACAGCCCCAGCCCTAGCAGAAAGATGTGTCAGGGTCTAAGTGAGGGTGGTAAGTAAAGGGGACCTCAGTTCTGTCCAGAGGACCCTGCCACAGCTGCCTCCCACTTGGTGCTGGAGCTTACAGTGTACAAGTCATCTTCCCAGATGTTGCCCATAGATCGTATATATAACAGGCTGGTGAGTGATGCTTCCTCTATCACCCTCCGTGGCAGTAGGTTAGAACACTCCTACAAGGCATATAGGACATACCCTATTCCAATTTGAATAGGAAAGTAAGAAAGGAAGTAAGTCTCAGAGAGCTTAAGAAATGGATCGAAGGCCCCACAGCTAGTTGGCTAGGCTGGAATGCCACGCCAGGCCTTTTTTTGGTTTCAGTGCCACCACCCTTTATGCCACATCTTACAAGCTGCGCCAAGTTGGAACCAAACCCAGGCTCCCAGACAGGCAGCCTACACCCAGGAGCACTGTGTGTGGTTGAGCAGGTTGTACATTGCAGAACCCCAGGAGGTACTCCTCACATTGAAGTCCCTGGTAAATGGTATCCCCTTTAGTTATTGCAGGACATGGCCCTCACAATCACATGTAGAGGCCCCACCTCCACACCTACTCCTCAGCTCTCCCTGTGCAAGGCACTCAAACACTTAGGGCAACATTTATGCCCTCCTTCTCCTCTTCCTCCACTAGCTAGGGTACCAGGCAGCAGGAGCTCTTGAGGTCAAGGTGAGGATCCCTAGGAGTATACAGCGCCACCCCCAGGACCACTGTGTACCTCCTACCTCCCCAGGTTGAAGCACTTTCTGTCAAACCTCTCCAGATTCCCAGAGCCTCTCTCACTGTGCCACACCCCACCTGCACACTCACCCCCCACACCACATATGGGTCTACAGGCCCACACACACATGTGCAACGGGGCCCAGATCTCCAAGCTCCTGTCTGAGACTCCACCAAGCAGGGGGCTGAGGGCTGGGGGCTGGCCTCCGTTAGCAGAGCCCCCTCCCCCTCCACTCGTGTGCAGGGCCCTGGCCCCTCCTGGGGAACAAGGCTGGGATTAATAAGCGCCCAGCTCCCTCCCCTAATGGGCTCCAGCTGCACAAACATTCCCAGAATTCAGAGCCGGCTCTGTCTGGGGCGGCCCAGGCCTCAGCCCCAGCATTCCTGGCCCCCTCCCCCCAAGCCTGGGACAGCTGCTCCGGAACTTTGGCAACTGGCTGGGGATCGAATCCCAATTCAGCTTTTCCAGAGGAGGGGGCCAGTGAAATGACTGCCGCTGGGGGTGGTGCGGGAGGCATGGAGAAGGGAAGAGGTGAACAAATTCTGAAGGGACAGCTCAGTTCCTGCCCTACCTTCCCCTCCCCTGCCTGTTCTCTGCTGGTCCACCCTTCCCCCAACACTGCTCATACTCTTAGCAATAGGCACCGGGGGCCTAGCTCTGTCTTACCTAATTTGTCTCACCAGGCAGTGCCCTTAGCTGGCAGTGCCCAGGAGGAGGTAACCTGGTAGGCCCAGAGAAAAGGTAAACATCTCCCCTGTGTTTTAAGAGATCCAGCTGTGTCTCTGATGGACTCTATGGCCCAGCAGGAGCTTAGTTCAAACAGATTCTTATCCAAGCAGGGGGAAGGGTGGCAAAGAGAGCTGGAAGAAGAAAAGTGGGGTTCTCCCCTCCCTGTTATCCACCCAGAAAGTGACATTTAGGGACCCAGTGGCAGGAGTCCTAAGTGGACAAAGATGTGCCTGTGCTGATGATAGCTCTGAACCTGTCTTCTCTTTTCCACCTCTGGATCCAGGCTTAGAGGGGTCATTCAGCTGTCCTTGACCTGTGGTCCTCCAGTTATGCCAGTTGTGGACACCAAAGGCTGAGGCCAGGTGAGGAGTCCTGTGATCTGTATCAGTGCCAATGTCCACTTGAGCAGGGGGACTCATGGAGGTACAAGCAACTCTGTGGGGGTAGGGGGCTGCGCACATCTTGGGATCTGAGCAGAAGCAGCTGGGGAAAGCAGCACCTGCCTGGTGCCGATTGGAAGTGAATGAGTGTGTTTGTACCCACGCACATCAGCCAGTGTTCAGAAATGCTTTCAGTCCCACGCTCAGAAAGGCTGCCTGGTGCCTGCTGGTCACCTCTCCCACAAGTTGGAAGTCCCCCTACCAAGGGGCCTATGCTGGAGAAAAGCTGAAAAGAGAAAGGGTAGTGTGAAGAAAAGGGAGGTTAGTGAGAGTCCTGTGGGAGTCTCTGCAGACAGCAGAGGGCACTGATGTGGGAGTCAGGACATCAGGGCATATGAGTCCTGGACTCAGCTTTGCCATAAACCAGCTGGAACCACCATTAGATATGTTATTTCCCCAACCTGAGCCTTAGTTTCCTTCCCTTGAATATGAGAAGGTTGGACAAGAGTCTCTCTGGAGTCCCTTCTCATATTCCACTGTCAAAGGGCTGGGTTGGGGAACATAGGGAGTAGGCTCCATCCCCTCAGAGTCACAAGAAATAGGGCTCTGGTGGGGCCTATCAAGAGCAGTGAACTGGGGCGGCACCTGTGGCTCAAAGGAGTTAGGGCACAGGCCCCATATGCCAGAGGTGTAGAGTTCTAACCCAGCCCTGGCCAAAAACAGCAAAAAAAAAAAAAAAAAAAAAAAAAAGAGCAGTGAACCAAGACTACATGGAAGGTCCCCAGCTCTCCCTGGCCTTGGAGGGGAAATTCTGAGAAAGCCGTCCTGTCCTAGGGAGCCCAGTCTGTAGGGAGGCCAAGTACACCATAACACAGAGGCAGATGGAGGCAAATTCTCTTGGCTGGCTGAGCTCCTGACAGCAGTCCTGGGTTCAGAGAGAAAAGGATCACTGAGTCAAAGAGCAAGGGGCCCCTTGCCCTTCACCTTTTTTCCTTCATGTACATGGGAAACACTCACACCCCCTCCTCAGGCCTCTGCTGAGGAATGCAGACAGACCTCTCCAGGTCTTTGTCCCCATCAATCACACTGCCCATGCATGTCACATCACCTGCTTCTTGGTGGAGTCACAGTGGGGATGGCGCTGTCATGGTGTGTGAGCCCTTTAACACTAATTTATATGTCCACCCCAAACTATAGGACCAGAGGTGAGACCTTCTCCTTTGCAGAAATGAAGAAACTGAAGGACTTTAGGTGGGTTCAGGAATCAGACCCCATTCAGGACTCTTATCAATGAACCTCATCTAGCCATTCATCTGGCATTTAGTGAACAAGCTACTTTGTATTTAGCTCTGTGTTGGAAACTGAGGAGTACAAAGAAATCCCATTTTCCCCAGAGGTATGAAGTTGGGGGGAGGAGGAGATTCCTTTCCTGAACCAAAGGTGGATTGGAAGGAACCCTAAACTGACACAAATAAATGAAGTAATCAACACACAATTGAAGTTTGAAGCTGTTTATGTGGGCACCCAAGAAACAAAAGATGAGATAACTGAACCTCCTACATGGAAGCTCTGGACTATAAAGCTGTAGATGTTTAGCAGGGACATTTCTGGAAAGAAGAAAACAGCCCATCACGGTTTTGGAACTCTAAGGTATAGAGGAGCAAGAAACTGAATGCAAAGTCTCTCTGCTCCCTTCCACTCTCCCTCTTTCAGTTACTAATTGAATAACAATCCAACCCAAAACCAAGCAGCATAAAACAACAGCAGTTTTTTCTTTGCTCACAATTCTGCAATTTCAGCAGCATTCACTGTGGACAGCTTGCCTTGGCTCCACATGGAGCCGTTGGCTGGGGCAGCTCCATGGGTTCTGGCACATCCAAGATGGCTTCACTAACATGTCTGGCACCTCCACTGGGGTGGCAGAAAGAGGTGGGGGCTGGCTGGGCCTCTGTCTTTCCCTTCTTAGTCTCCCATCCTCCAGGACTTCTTCCTCAGGAGTGGTCAGATTTCTTGACATGGCAACGGGCTTCCAAGAAGGCAAAAGTAGAAGCTGCCAGGCTACTTTAGATTAGACCTGAATGGTCAGGGCATCAGTGTTGCTACTTAACAGCAAGTCACAGGCCACCATGACTCACGGAGAGGGAAAGTGTACTAAGGCATTGCTGCCCATCCTCATTGCAGACCCGCTCCTCTTTTGTTTCCCTTTGGCAGACTGAAAGGCCCTATCCTGCTCCCTGGGTGACATCCTTAACTTCCTCTCTCATACCCCATGTCTAAGCAGTCCCCAGGTGCTATTATTTATATTTCCTCGATGTCTCTCAAATCATTTGCACAGTCACTACCATTTTCTTTTACCTGGAAAGCTCAACAGCTTCCTAAAGGGTGTCTGTCCCCTTTCCACTCTTGCTTTATCACTATGTTGTTATCCACCTTGCGGCCACAATGAACACTGTATGAAAAGCATTTCTAGCCTGGTGCAGTAACTCACGCTGCAATCCTAGCATTCTGGGAGACTGAGGTGGGAAGATTGCCAGAGCTCAGGAGTTTGAGACCAGCCTGAGCAAAGGAAGACCTTGTCTCTACCAAAAATAGAAAAACTAACCAGGCATAGTGGCACACACCTGTAGTCACACACAAAGCTTCCAGGTAGGGGAATACTTTAATGTAAAGTCAAGGAGACTGGGCTTTATGTTGTAGGTATAGAAAAACCAATGGAAGCTTTGAGAGGGAACAGGTAAATGCATAAGGAATGGACGGGGAGGCTTGGCGCCTGTACCTGAGTGGTTAGAGTGCCAGCCACACACACCCAGTGCTGTCAGGTTCGAACCTGGCCCAGGCCAGCTAAACAAACAATGACCACTATGAAAAAAAAAAACAAAACATAGCTGGGCGTTGTGGTGGGTGCTTGTAGTCCCAGCTACTTTGGAGGCTGAGGCAAGAGAATGGCTTAAGCCCAAGAGTTTGAGGTTACTGTGAGCTGTGACACCATCGCACTCTACCAAGGGCGACATAGTGAGACTCTGTCTCAAAATAAAAAAAAAAAAAGAATGGAGGGGAAATTTTTGGCATTACTTTCTTCCTTTTCGATATAAACCAGGTTTTCTCCCTTCCTTCCTTCTTCCTTCTCTCCCTCCCTCCCTTCTCTCTTTTTCTTTCCTTCTTTCTTCCTTCCTTCTTTCCTTCCTCCCTTCCTCTCTCTCTCTCCCTCTCCCTTTGCCTCTCCTTCTTTCAGATAATCTCACTCTGTTGCCCTGGATAGAGTGCTGTGGTGTCACAACTTCAGCAATCTCAAACTCTTGGCCTCAAGCAATCCTCTTGCCTCAGCCTTCCAAGTAGCTGGGATTACAGGCATCCAGTACAATTCCCAGCTATATTTTAGATATGGGGTCTTGCTCTTGCTCAGGCTGGTCTTGAACTCCTGAGCTCAAGCAATCCACCTGCCTCATAGGCTAGAGTGCCGTGGTGTCAGCTTAGCTCACAGCAACCTCAAACTCCTGTGTTCAAGCAATCCTCCCGCCTCAGCCTCCTGAGTGGCTAGGACTACAGGTGCCTATCACAACGCCCACCTAATTTTTTAATTTCTTTTAGTAGACAGGGTCTCACTCTTGCTCAGGCTGGACAAAACAGCTTCTTCACTCATTTGCACACACACTTTTGTACACGGAGACACACAAACATGGCTTTTTTTGCCTAGACCCCAGTTCTGTGACTCAGTCCTAGATTGTAACTGCCTTATCACTGTTATCCTACTAGGCAGTTAACCTGAGTTTCTAGCCACATAATTTTATTCTTTTCTGTCTTTGTTCTTTCCTTCCTTTTTTCCTTTTCTTTCTGCTTTCTTGAGATATAACATAGAGTAAAATGCATAAAGTGCATTTTAAGTGCAGCTTCAGAAATTTTTTTGTGTCTATACTCATGTAAACACTACTTAAATCAAAACATGAGACATTTTCTTCCTGCCACTTTTCAGTAAGTACTGCACTAGAGGTAACAGCTATTCTGACTCCTATCATTATTAATTTTGCCTGTAACAGAACTTCCAGAAAAGGACTAATATAATATTTCCTCTTTTGTATCCAATGTTTATGAGATTGATCCATGTGATGGCATCCTGGTCACATCATTTCTTATAGTAAAACTCTCCCCTTCATGCTCCAAGATTAGTTTTCTGAGCTGCTGCAGCTTTTAAGCCAACTTACTTTCCCTTTCTTCCTCTCTCCACCTTTTCTTCCTTCTTCCCCTTCTCTCTTTCCTTCCTCTGTATATACTAAGTACCTTTGCACAGGTGACAGGTGAACAGTGCTGCCTTGGTTCCTGCCCTGTTGGAAGTGTATTCTCTGGTGAGAGGGACAGGTGAAGAACCAGGCAGTGACACTAGAAGGTGATGAGCACAATGCTAGAAAAGTTGAGGCCCTGCGGGAATTCATGGAAGAGGCATTGAACCCCAATTTATGGACCACAGAAGACTTCCTGGAGGAAACACCACCTGGGACCTGAAGGGTGAACAGAGCAAGCAGTTGCCTGTGCAAAAACTACAAAGCAAGAGAGAAAATGGTGCTTTCAAGGAACTCCAAGAAGTCCAAAGAAGTTCCACTGGAATACAGAGTGCAAAGTTGGGAAGGAGCCTGCAGAGCAGATCTTGAAGGGCCTCCTACACTCTATTAAGGATTCCAGATTTTTATCCTGGGAGCCAGGGGCCATCCCTGAGGAGTGAAGAGTTTTCATTAGAAGAGTGACTCTGTGGTGCCTGTGGCTCAAAGGAGTAGGGTCTGGCCCCATATGCCAGAGGTGGCGGCTTCAAACCCAGCCCTGGCCAAAAACTGCAAAAAAAAAAAAAAAAAAAAAAAAGAGTGACACAATGAGGATTTGGTTTATTTATTATTCTTTTGATTTTGAGTCTTTTTTTGTTGTTGTTGACACAGAATCTCACTATGTCACCATGGGTAGAGTGCCATGGCATCATAGCTCACAGCAACCTCAAATTCTTGGGCTCTTTTCCTCAGCCTCCCTACCTGCTTGCCCCACCTACTGTTCTGGATTTATCTCCCTTGCCTCATGCCCTCTCTCTCCCCACATCCACCATACTAGGGATGCTTCCATGTAGTCTTTACCTGTATAGGTGTCCCGGTCCGCAGAGAGATCAGCTTCATTCCTCTTTGATTATGGGACACCTACTACCCTTATGGACTAACTGCTTCTCAACCTTTCTTTTCATGGCACTTTGCTCATGGCTGGATAGTATGTAACTAGACCTCTTATAGATAGCATCTATTTGTGTAAGTGTCTGTCTCTCTACAATGTAAGCCCTCCAGAAGGCAGGGACGATGTCTGTGCCTGAACTTACAGCTTTAGTTCCCAACTTGTCTGCATCAGAACCACATTTCCAACTGCCTACTGCATACCTCTTTCTCAAAGTAAAGGAGCTCACAACTGAGCTCATTCTAGAGAGCCCAGAAGGAAACCCTCACATATATAGTCAAATGATTTTTGAAAAGGGTGCTGAGACCATACAATGGGAAAGGGTAGTATTTTCAACAAGTGGTGCTGGGAAAGTGGATAGCCATACATACAAAAGATGGAAGTTGAGCCAGGTGTTGGTGGTGCATGCCTCAGGAGGCTGAGTCAGAATGATAACTTGAGCCATGTCTCCTAAGAAAACTAAAAAATAATGCCAAAGGCCAGGTGCAGTGGCTCACACCTGTAATCCTAGCATTCTGGGGGCGGGGGGTAAGGCAGGAGGATTGCTTGAGCTCAGGAGTTTGAAACCAGCCTGAGCAATAGTGAGACCCTGTCCCTACTAAAAATAGAAAAACTGAGGCAAGAGGATTACTTGACTCCAAGAACTCGAGGCTGCTGTGAGCTATAATGCCATGGCATTCTAGTCAGGGCACCAGAATTGAAACTCTGCCTCAAAAAAGAAAAATAATAATAATAATGCCAGGCATGATGGCACATGCCTATAATCCTAGCATTCTAGATTTACACCAGTTAAGGCAGGTGGATCGCTTGAACTCAGGAGTTTGAACAAGAGCAAGGCCCTGTCTCTAAATATAGCCTGGCACTGTGGCGGGAGCCTGTAGTCCCAGCTACTTGGGAGGCTGAAGCAAGAGGATTGATTGAATCCACAATTTGAGGTTACTGTGAGCTATGATGCCACAGCACTCCAAGGAGGACAACAAAGTGAGACTCTCTCTCCAAAAAAGAAAAAAAAAAAAAAAGAGGGCAGCACCTGTGGGTTAGTGAGTAGGGTGCCGGCCCCATATACCGAGGGTAGTGGGTTTAAACCCAGCCCCGGCCAAACTGCAACAAAAAAATAGCCGGGCATTGTGGCAGGCAACTGTAGTCCCAGCTACTCGGGAGGCTGAGGCAAGAGAATTGCCTAAGCCCAAGAGCTGGAGGTTGCTGTGAGCTGTGACGCCACAGCACTCTATAGAGGGTGACAAAGTGAGACTCTGTCTCTAAAAAAAAAAAGGAAAAAAAATAAATAATGTTCAACATCACTAATTCTTAGGGATTGCAAATCAAAACAATAGATACCACCTCATACTCATTAAGATGGCTAATTTAAAAAAAAAAAACAGAAAATAACAAGTGTTGGTGAGGATGTAGAGAAACTAGAATCCTTGTGTAGAATCCTTGGTAGGAATGTAAAATGGTATAGCTGCTGTGGAAAACAGTATGGCAACACTCCCCCTATTTTATTTTATTTTTTAATTAATTAATTAATTAATTATTGCCAGGGCTGGGTTCGAACCCACCACCTCTGGCATATGGGGCTGGCGCCCTACTCACTTTGAGCCACAGGTGCCGCCCCACTCCCCCTATTTAAAAAAAACGATCATATCAACTGGGCACAGTGGTCTCAGCTATTGGAGTCTAAGGGAGGAGGATCACTTAAGCCCAGGAGTTTAATACTGATCGTGCCTGTGAATAGCCACTGCACTCTGCCTGAGCAATGTAGCAAGACCTTATCTCTAAAAATAAAGAGAAAAAATTATCATGTGATCCATCAATTCTATTTCTGGGTATATACCCAAAAGAATTGAAAGCAGGGTCTCTAAGAAACATTTGTATACTTATATTTATAGCACCATTCACAATAGCTAAAACATGGAAGCAACTCAAGTGTCAAATGGATGAATGGATAAACAAAATATGCATACCAAGGAATACTATTCAGCCTTTAAAAAAGAAAATCATGGGCAGTGCCTGTGGTTCAAAGGAGTAGGGCACTGGCCCCATATACTGGAGGTGGTGGGTTCAAATCCGCCTGGCTAAAAGATGCAAAAAAAAAAGAAAAGAAAAAAAAATCATGGCCAGGTGTGGTGGCTCACACCTGTAATCCTAGCACTTTGGGAAGCCGAGGTGGGAGGATTGCTTGAGGCCAGAAGTTTGAGACCAACCTGAGCAGTTGAGTAAGACCACATCTCTAAGAAAAATAAAAAAAATTAGCTGGGTGTGGTGGCTTGCACCTGTAGTTCCAGCTACTTGGGAGGCAGAAGGATGCTTGAGTCTGAGATTTTCAGATCGCAGGGAGCTATGATGATACCACTGCCCTTTAGCCCAGGCAAAAGTGCAAGATCCTATCTCAAAAAAAGAAAGAGGCGGCACCCATAGCTCAGTGGGTAGGGTGCCGGCTACATATACCGAGGCAGGCAGGTTTGAACCTGGGCTGGGCCTGCTAATTAACAATGACAACTGCAACAAAAAAAAAAGAAAGAAAGAAAGAAAAAAGTGGTACCTGTGGCTCAAAGAAGTAGGGCACTGGCCCCATATACCGGAGGTGGCAGGTTCAAATCCAGCCCGGCCAAAAAAAAAAAGAAAAAGAAACAGAGAAAGAAGGAAATTCTAACATATGCTACAACATAGATAAACCTTGAGGACATTGTCCTACATGTCCTCAAAAAAGCCAGTAAAAAAAATAGCTAGTCTCAAAAAAAGAAATAAATATTATATCATTTCATTTATATGAGGTACTTAGTCAAAATCATAGAGACAGTGTAGGACAGTGGTCACCAGGAACTTGTGATAGAGATGAATAAGGACTTTTTTTTTTTTTTGAGACAGAGCCTCAAGCTGTCCCCCTGGGTAGAGTGCCATGGCTTCACTGCTCACAGCAACCTCCAACTCCTGGGCTCAAGTGAGTCTCCTGTCTCAGCCTCCCAAGTAGCTGGGACCACATGTGCCTGCCACAACGCCCGGCTATTTTTTGGTTGCAGCCATTATTGTTGTTTGGCGGGGCCCGGGCTGGATTCAAACCCGCCACCTTAGGTGTATGTGGCTGGCGCCTTAGACGCTTGAGCCACAGGCACTGAGCCAATAAGGACTTTTTTTTAAAAGACAGAGTCTCACACTGTGCCCTGGGTAGAGTGCCATGGCATCATCATAGCTCACCGCATCCTCAAACTCTTGGGCTCAGGCGATCTTTTTGTCTCAGGGAGTTACTATTTAATAGGTATAGAGTTTCAGTTTCATAAAGAAAGGAGTTATGAAGATGGATGTGGTAATTATTGCACAACATTATGAATATGTTTAATACTACTGAACTATACACTTTAAAATGGTTAGGATGGTAGATTTTATGTTATATGTATTTTAATCACACTTAAAAAAAAAAGTTCATTACTTCCTTGTGGCAGAGACAATTATGCTCATGGAGTATTCCATGTGTTCCCCTGCATGTTCCCACTTTCTGTACTTAGGAGAAGCCATGAGACTGGTTCTGGCCTGTGGTGTATGAGTGGAAGTGATGAGCATCGCCTCAAGCTCATGCACGCTTAATTACCTAGTATCTTTCTCTCCTCCCATGTAACTGAGCACCCCTCTGTTACATCAGAATTAGTGTCCTCCCTGACCTCCCTGACCTTAGCCTCTCTCCTCTAATCATCCTCTATTCTGTGCCTCCAGAGTTTTTTGGGTTTTTTGGAGGCAGAGTTTTACTCTGCTACCCTGGATATCTGGCATCATATCCTCAAATTCTTGGTGGGAATGGAATCATTGAATAGGAGGAAGGGGAAAGCGATCCTCTTGCCTCAACCTTACAATAGCCCCCAACCCAGCTATCTTTTTTTTTTTTTTTTTTAGTAGAGACAGGGGTCTCACTCTTGGGCAAACTGGTCTCAAATTCCTGAGCTCAGGCAATCCATTCTCCATCTCCGCCTCTCAAAGTGCTAGGATTACAAGTGTCCGCCACCATGACCAGCCCTCCAGAGTTCTCTTTCTAAAACACAAGTCTGATCACAATACTCATTGGTTTAAATACCACCACCTGCTCCTCTCTGTTTTCTACAGAATGAAAGCAAAATCCTTCACTGCTTGGTCAGCCTGCCTTGCCAGGCTCCCCTGCCACCTTGTACTGTCAGATCCACATAGGATGCCTAGTGATTGATTTACTGGCCTTTCTTGGCATTTGTCTATGTATGTGTATCTCTTCCCATTGCCTGGATGGCAAACTTCTATTCATTCTTCAAACCCCAGAATAGAGAAAAGGGGAGCCTCACTCTTGCTCAGGCTGGTCTCAAACTCCTGAGCTCAAGCAACCCACCCGCCTCAGCCTCCCAGAGTGCTAGGATTACAAGCGCAAGCCACTGTGCTCACCTGGGTGATTCCTTCTATCCCATCTGGTGTTGAGGAGAACACTGGGTGATATTCAGCTGGTGAATGGGCTGGTCAGAAGGATTTGAAAGTGTTTTATCTACGTGTCTGGTGTCTTAGTGGGGATGGCTGAAAGTCTGGGCTCAGTTAAGACTGTTAACTAGAGAGTACCTATGTGTGCCCTCTTTAGCATGGTAGCCTCAGGAGAGTCTAACCTCTAACATGGCAGCTGAGGTAGCTCAAAGGGTGAGGGTTATCAAAGAACAAGATCGAAAAAAAAAAAAGCCAGGCACGGTGGCTCACTTCTGTAGTCTTAGCACTCTAGGAGGCCAAGATGGGTGGATTGCTTTAATTAATTAATTTATTTATTTTTGAGACAGAGTCTCACTTTGCCACTCTTGTGCCATAGTTCCCAGCTCCTGGGCTCAAACAATTCTCTTGCCTGAGCCTCCCAAATCGCTGGGACCACAGGCACCCATCACAAGGCCAGAGTACTTTTAGAGACAGAGTTTCGCTCTGGTTCAGACTAGTCTTGAACCTGTAAGCCTAGGCAATCCACCAGCCTCGGCCTCCCAAGTGCTAGGATTACAGGCATGAGCCACTGAGCCTGGCCCAGATGGATTGCTTTAGCTTAGGAGTTTGAGACCAGCCTGAGCAAGAGCAAGACCCCATCTCTACTAAAAATTGAAGAATTAGCCAGGGATTGTGGCAGGCTACTTGGAAGGCCGAGGTAGGAGGATCACTTTAGTCCAAGAGTTTGAGGTTGCTATGAGCTATGATGATGCCACAGCACTCTGCCCAGGGCAACAGAGTAAGACTCTGTCTAAAAAAAAAAAGTTGAGGCTGCTTTCCTAACCCAGAATTGGATGACATACAGCATCACTTCCACCAAATTCAATTGGTCAAAGTAGTCCAGATTCAAGGCAAGAAGGCGGAGACCTCACCTCTCAATAGGAATGTTGAAGAATTCAGTTATATATAGATTTTTTTTTCTAGAGACAGAGTATCACTTTATGGTCCTTGGTAGAGTGCCGTGGCGTCACAGCTCACAGCAACCTCCAACTCCTGGGCTTAGGCAATTCTCTTGCCTTAGCCTCCCGAGTAGCTGGGACCAGGGGTGCTCGCCATAATACCCAACTATTTTTTTGTTGCAGTTTGGCCAGGGCTGGGTTTGAACCCACCACCCTTGGTATATGGGGCCAGCACCCTACCCACTGAGCCACAGGTGCTGCCCTCAGAGTTATATATTAAAGCCACCTCATTTTTGACCCCTAAAAAAGTTCCCACATGAATCCCAGAGGGATGTCAGTGGAATAGTCTTTCTTTCTTCTTCTGACAAAGAATTAGGATTATATCTACTAAGACTTAGAGGAAACCAGTTTGTTCCCTCCCCTGGAAGTATGCAGGTATATATTCACCCATAACTATCCATACACTCACACTCAGGCTCAGCCACACAATCACATCAGTACATGCAGGTAACCGAGCCTGCCTCCATCTCTAGCCAGATCTCAGCTCAGGAAGACCCAAAGTCCTGCCCTAGAATTCTTTCCCAGGAAGTTGGGAAAGAATTCTGGCCATTCCTGCTCCCACTGGTGTGAACAGGGGTGTTGGTAGGGATGAAATCTAGTTAGCCATTGAGTGGGAAGGAGGGCAAAGATCCAAAATCTGCTGATGTTTGGCTTTGTTATGTCTTCTGGGGTATGTGTGTGTGTAAATTTCTCCTGATTCTAACTGTCTCAAGACAGTGTAAAAGTGAGATCTGGTGTTGAGAGTGGGCAGGGTGGTTCAGTCATGTGCTGCAGGACCATGAAAGCCAGCGTGAGATCTAATTTCTGCTGAGAGTCAGCCCAAATCTTCACTCTGACCAGGCCTGCCATGCCTTTCTCCACACTCCCATATCCCAGGCACTCTCTCCTCACTGCTTCCTGCTCATGCCATGTTCTTCCATTCTTCTGTAGCTTTGCCTATACTATTCCCTCTCTGTGGAATGCTCTTACCTTCCCCTTACCACCATTTTTCCTGACAACCCCTGTGTCTGCCTTTTGTACCACATGATATTGGAACGGTCACTTTATACGACCACTTTCCTCAAGAACAAGGACCATGCTCTATTCATTGCCATATTGTCAGTGCCTGGCACACAATAGTTCTCAACTAATGCTGGTTGAACTAATGATTGAATGAGCAGCCATTGCTCCCAGATTCAGCAGTCATTTCTTCTCTAGGTCTCTGCACTGTCCAACTCTACCCCAACTCCCAACATTCTGGGAGGCTAGGTGGGAGTACCCCTTGAGCCCAGGTGTTCGAGGCTATAGTGAGCTATGATTGCACTACTGCTCATCAGCCTGGGTAACAGAGCAAGACCCTATCTCTTAGGAAAAAAAGAAAAAGACACACAGTGGCTAGGCGCCTGTAACTCAAGGGGCTAAGGCGCTAGCTACGTACACCAGAGCTGGCGGGTTCAAATCCAGTCGGAGCTTGCCAAACAACAATGACAACTACAACCAAAACATAGCCGGGCGTTGTGGTGGGCGCCTGTAGTCCCATTTGGGAGGCTGAGGCAAGAGAATCGCTTAAGCCCAGGAGTTGGAGGTTGCTATGAGCTATGGCAATCTACCCAGGGCAACAGCTTGAGGCTCTGTCTCAAAAAAAAAAAAAAAGAAAGAAAGAAAGAAAAAGAAAAATACACACAGCACTCTTTATGTGATTATTCTGAACATTAAGTGATATTATGAATGGTGAGAGTCTGGCACATAGATAGTATAGGTATTCAATAAATGGTGGCAGCCACAAGGAGGCGTAAATATGAGGACTGCGCAATGAGAGAGGATATAATGGTGCGGTGGGGAAAAAGGTGCCAAGGGAGAATGAAGCCAGGCAGCTTGGGGTAAAGGATAGGTGGACAAAAGCTGTGCCAGCCAGGGCTGGCTGGAGGGTTTCTAGCTCTCTGGATGGCACTGGCTTCCCTTCTGGCACCAAAGCTCTGATTAGAAGGGCTGAGTGGTACTTGTCATCTTGAAATACCTGAATACAAAACTTCTTGAAAGGAAAGTTATGAGATAGTCAAAAAGATTACCTGTCTTTGCATGTTCTTTCTTTCTTACCTTTTTTTTTTTTTGAGAGAGAGAGTCTCACTTTGTCTCCCTCAGTAGAGTGCTGTGCTGTCATAGCTCACAGCAACCTCAAACTATTGGGCTCAAGTGATTCTTTTGCCTCAGCCTCCCAGGTAGTTGGGACTACAGGTACCCATCACAACATGGTTGGCTATTTTTAGAGATGAGGTCTCACTCTGGTGAGGTCTTGAACTCGTGAGCTCAGGCTATCCACCTACCTCGGCCTCCCAGAGTCCTAAGATTACAGGCATGAGCCACCGTACCCAGTCTGCATGTTATTCCTTGAGCTATTTTATAACTCAGATAATTGATAATAGTGGAAATGATTCTTATCCATAGAAACAGAAATTGTCTCCTGTAGATGCAATGGATTATTTTCCAGTAGTTATTGCCCAATTTGGCATCTATTAAACAAATTTGCTTCATTCTTTTTTTAGGCAGAGTCTCACTCTGTTGCCCAGGCTACAGTGCCATGGCATCAGCCTACTTCATCATTCTTGATGACTTAGGTGTATGTCTCTGCTCTTTGAATTGTCCTTTGAACTGGTTGTAATGTCTTACTGGTTCTTTTATTAATTTATAAGTTAAATGAGAAAAAAATTGTTTTTGGGCATTCTAACTTTCTTTTTCTTTTCTTTCTTGTTTTGGGGCATTCTAACTTTCTTTCTTTTTATTTATTTATTTTGAGACAGTGTTACTCTATTGCCCCAGGCTAGAGTGTCCTGCTGTCATAGCTCACAGCAACCTCAAATTCTTGGGCTTGAGCAATCCTCTTGCCTCAGCCTCCTTAGAAGCGGGACTACAGGCACCTGCCACAATGCTGGGCTTACTTTTTCTGTTTGTTTTTGTTTTTGTTTTGTCGCCCTCGGTAGAGTGGTGTGGTGTCACAGCTCATAGCAACCTCCACCTCTTTGGCTTAGGCGATTCTTTTGTCTCAGTCTCCCAAGTAGCTGGGACTACAGGCACCTACCACAACACCTGGCTACATTTTGTTGCATTTGTCATTGTTGTTTAGCTGGCCAGGGCCGGGTTCAAACCCATCACCCTCACTGTATGGGGCTGGCGCCCTAACCCCTGTGCTACGGGCACCAAGCCCTAGATTTTTACATTCTTAAAAAAAAAAAATTTGTTTTTTTGAGATAGGGTCTTGTTCTGTCACCCAGGCTAGAGTGCAACGGCTTGATCTTAGCTCACTGCAACCTGGAACTCCTGGGCCTAAGAAATACTCTGTTTCATCCTCTGGGATAGCTAAGACTACAAGCATGGGCTTACATACCCAGGTAAGTTTTCTTTCTTTCTTTCTTTTTTTTTTGGTAGAGAGCTAGTCTGGCTATAATGTCTAGGCTAGTCTCAAACTCTCAAACTCCCAGCCTCAAGGGATCCTCCTGCCTTGGGTTCCCAAGGTACTTGGATTACAGGTGTGAGCCTGGCCAGAACACAATTTTAACATTCTCATTAGCAGTGTAGATTGGGCTGGAGGTTTCTAGGACCTTCTGTCCTAGACACGCTTTTCCATGCTCCAAACACCATTATATATGTTTATAGAGATTGTGCCCAATTTCATTGCTTCTTTTACACTATTCAAATGGATACATGACTGTATTTGTGCTAAACATATCTTCAAACACTCATGTGAACTTATTTACCAAAACATATAATAAACTCAAAAGTACCACACCTAATACTTATCCATTCATTCATTCATTCAAACTAGATAGTATGTTGAATGTGGGCAGGTACTGAATTTGTGCCCCTTTAGAGCTTACCAGGTGCCTAACTCACGTTAAGTACTAAATACACATCTGCTGAGCCAAAACATGAATGAATAAGCTTAACTAGCATTTATGAAGTACTTACTATGTAAGCACTATTTTAAACACTTTATTTGAGTTAGTTTGCTTAATCCTCACACCAGTTGCAAGGTAAGTACAATTATTATCTCCATGTACAGGTAATACATAGAGAAGTTAATTAACTTGCCCAAGGTCAATAGCTAGCAAGCAGCTGAGGCAGGACTCAAGGCCTGGTAGCCTAACGTCAGAGCCTGTGATCCAGGGTACCCACCTAGCCAGGGATCTTGCTAGGTTCTAAGACACAGAGATAAAAGACACACCAAACACAGACTCTCTTCAAGGAGGTTACACTCGAAAAAGGAGACAAATAACTAAAAATAATATCATGCTCTGACAAGTGGGAACACAGTGTTGGGGACAGAGGGTCAGAGGACTGGCTGGGATTGTCTGCAGGAGGGCCATCTGGCCTGGAGGTAAGTTCTGAGGCACTGGTAGTTCAGACCATAGGAGAGGAAGGGCATTCAGGCCACAGGAACAGTGTGTACAAAGCCAGGAGCTTGGTTAGGTTAAGAACCTAAGAGTTGGCTCAGTGCCTGTGGCTCAATCGGCTAAGGCGCCAGCCACGTACACCTAAGGTGGTGGGTTCGAATCCCCAGCCCGGGCCTGCCAAACGACAATGATGGCTGCAACCAAAAAATGGCTGGGCGTTGTGGCGGGCGCCTGTGGTCCCAGCTACTTGGGAGGC
>CAUYQV010117032.1:0-12106 GCA_963574575.1 Galagoides demidoff
ACTTTTCTAGAACTAGAGTATGAATGTTTTAACACAATAACTGAGTAAATGACACAAAGTCTATGTTAACCAGTTTGATGAAAATATTTTGGGTTGCATGTGAAAACACTACACTGTATCCCATGTTTGCATTAATGTATACAGCTGTCATTTAATTAAAAAAAAGAAAACATTATGTTTGGTGAAAGAAGCTGACCATAAAAGACCAAATATTTTATAATTCCATTTATATGACATGCCCGTAACAGTCAAATAAACATGTATATAGAAAGTAGATTAGTGGTTTGCTAAGGGTGGGTGGGGACAGAAGGTAAGCTGGGCTTGGAAATATGTGTGTGGGGGGTAAGGGGTAGTGACTGACAGAGTGTTTCTTTTGGGGTGATTATATGTTCTAAAATTAGTTTGTGGCGATTCCTGTAAAACTCTGCAAATGTACTAAAAACCACTGAATTGTGCACTATGAATGGGTGAATTGCATGGCATGTGAAATATAGCTCAATAAATTGCTAAAATAAATAATACATGGAACTGTACGAATCTTACGTTTCCAAGCACTTCCCCCCTTTCTTACATGTTCTTTATAATTTCATCATCTCTGTTTTCCTTCTAAAAGCAATCCAGTTCACAAGTGAGAAAACCAAGGCACAAAGAATTTGTTATTTTTTCAAGGTCACACAGCTAACTCCTGAGCAAATGAATCAAATTCAAACAGATTTCCTGACTACACACAGGGCAATTAACACTAGGCTGGGGAAATATGGGGAAGGCACAAAAAGGAAACCATTTCCAATAAACATATTCAGTTGTGATAATCTGGGATCAAAAGGCAAGCTGGTGTGACAGAAGTTTTTATTGCCTTCCTCGGGGGCTTCAGAACTGCTTGTAGTTGATAAAACCATTCAAACTGAGGATTTGAGGCCGGGGCTTATGAAATGTGCATTTCTACAGAGGGAGATAGCAGGTGACTTAAGTCTTTAGTAAGAATCATTGTAGGGGAAGAGAAACACAAAATGACAATGTTAACAACTGCCAAAGCTTCTCTTTGGGAGTTTATTGATATTCTCAGATGATAGGAGTAGAAAATTGATGGAAGAAAATGTAACAGCCTTTAAGGGGAATTAATTCGGCATCTTGTTTTTCTGCCGGTCTCATTATAGCACTTGACAGGAAAATAGATGCATTTGATACCATTTACTCTTTTCCACATAGCCATTACTTCAGAAATATTATCGCTTTTGATTTTTCAATTTTTGCTGAAATGGTGTTTGATACAGTTTTGTTCTCATTACGGAGTCTCTGTCTCAATTTGCTGAAAAACATTGCAACCTCAGTGAAGTATGGCAGACAATTAATTAACGTGTGTGGCTATTTACAGATCATTCGGAGAGAACATCAAGTGGTATTTTCTAGACTGACTTTGATCTCAACATTCACTTCATAGAATGACATGGATTTCGTGGATGGCAGAGGTGAATTAAAACATGCAAGATTTTAAGATGAGTATTAGTAGTATGGTATGAAAATTTAACATGAAAGCTACCCTCTTAAGAAATTAAATTTACAATATGGGTTATTGTTGGCTACAGGTACAATGTTGTACCGCGGATCTTTAAAGCTTATTCATCTTGCTTAACTGAAACTTTATGCCTATGGCTTAGTTACTCCTCATTTTCCCTCCCCACCAGCTCCCGGCAACTGCCATTTTACTCTACAACTTTACAAATTTGACTATTTTATAGACCTCGTTTAAGTGGAATCATACAGTATTTGTCTTTCTATGACTAGAGTATTTCACTTAGCATAATGTCTTCAAGGCACATCCACATTGTTACATCTTGTAGGATTTTCTTCTTTTGGAAAGCTAAATAGTATTCCATGGAATGCATTATATACACACCACATTTTCTTCATTCGTCTATCGATGGACAGTTTGGTTGTTTCTGCATCTTAGCTATTGTGAATAGTGTGGCAGTGAACATAGGAGTGCTGCTGGTAATGTCTCTTTGGGGACTGAATTTCAATGCTTTTGGATTAATACCTAGAGGTGAGGTTACTGGATAATAAGATAGTTGTATTTTTAACTTTTTGAGGAATCTCCATACTGTTTTCATAGTGGCCAAACCATTTTGCATTCCCACCAACAGCGTGCAAGGGATGCAATTTCTCTACATCTCATCACATTTGTACCTGCAGCAGCATGGATAGAACTGGAGGCCATTAGGTTAAGTTAAGCCAAGCTCAGAAAGACAAATGGCACATGTTCTCATAAGTGGGAGCTGAAAGTAGGAGACCTTATGAAAATAGGGAATAGATTGGAGGCTATTAGAGGCCAGAAAGGTGTGGGAAGGAGGAAAGGAAGGGGAAGAAAAGAAGATATATGTATTTATTCTATATATGTGCCATGATTTTTTTTTTTTGAGACAAAGTCTTCCTATGTTGCCCTCGGTAGAGTGCTGTGGCATCACAGCTCACAGTAACCTCAAACTCTCGGGTTTAAGCGATTCTCTTGCCTCAGCCTCCCAAGTAGCTAGGACTACAGGTGCCCGCCACAACACCCAGCTAGTTTTTGGTTGTAGTTGTCATTGTTGTTTGGCAGGCCCAAGATAGGTTCAAACCTGCCAGTTCTGGTGTATGTGTCTGGTGCTCTAGTTGCTGAGCTACAGGCAGCGAGGGCACATTTTTTTTTTATCCATTTATCCACTGACAACCCCTTAAGTTGATTTCAAATTTTGGCTATTATGAATAGTGCTATAATAAACATGGGAGTGCAGATATCTTTCTGATATACTGAATTCCCCTCCTTTGGATGTATACCCAGCAGTAGGATTACTTGGTCATATGGTAATTCTATTTTTAGATTTTTTTTTTTTGGAACCTCCATATTGTTTTCTATTGTTGTTGCACTGATTTACACTCCTACCTATAGTATATGAGAGTTCAGCTTTCTCCACTTCCTTACTGGCCTCTGTTATTGCCTGTCTTCTTGATAAAAGCCATTTTAACTGGGTTGAGATGATATCACATTGTGGTTTTGATTTGTATTTTTCTGATGATTATAATTTGAGAACATTTTCATATATGTGTTGGCCATTTGCATGTCTTATTTTGAGAAATGTCAGTTCAGATCTTTGGCCTTTTTTTTTTTCCTTTTTGTGACAGAGTCTCACTCTCTTTCCCAAGATAAAGTGCTATGGCATCACCCTAGCTTATAGCAACCTCAAACTGCTAGACTCAAGCAATCTTCCTGCCTCAGCTTCCTGAGTAGCTGGGACTACAGTTGCCAAAACACCTGGTTAATTTTTCTATTTTTAGCAGAGGCAGGGTCTAGATTTTTCTCAGGCTGGTCTTGAACTCCCGACCTCAAACAATCCTCCCACCTCAGGCTCTCAGAGTTCTATGATTATAGGCATGAACCATTGCACCCGGCCCATTTGCCATTTTTTCAATTGAATTATTATGAATATATTTCTTGCTATTGAGTTGTTCGAGCTTGTTACATATACTGGTTATTAATCCCTCGTCACATGGGTAGTTTGTAGATAGTTTCTCCCATTCTAGGGGTTGCCTCTTCACTTTATTGATTGTTTGCTTTGCTGAGTAAAAGCTTTTTAGCTTGTTGTAATCCCAGTTGCCTATTTTTGCTTTTTGCTTTGGTTGCCTGTGTTTTTGAAGTTGTCTTTTTTTTCTTTTGTAATAGTCATCCTGGCAGGTGTGAGGTGATATGTCATTATGATGTTGATTTGCATTTCTCTAGTTCCTGACATTGAGCAATTTTTCATATACCTGTTCAGTCTTAGTATGTCCTTTTTGGAGAAATGTCTGTTTAGGTCTTTAACTCATTGTCTAATCAGGTTAGTAGGGTTTTTTTTTTTAATATTGAGTTGTAGGAGGTACTTTTGTATCCTAGGGATTAACTGCTTATTGGATATATCATTTGCAAATATTTTCTCCCATGCCATAGGTTGTCTTTTTATTCTGTTGATTGTTTTCTTTACCATGCAGAAGCTCTTTAGTTCACTGTGGTCTCACTTGTTTATATTTGTTTTTGCCTGTGATTTTAGTTCATTTCATGAAATCATTGCTAAAACCAATGTCATGAAACTTCTCCTTTACAGTTTTCTTCTAGGGCTTTGCTCTTACGGTTTCATTTCTTGGTCTTATGTTCATGTCTTTGACCCACTTTGAGTTGATTTTTGAGTGTGTCATAAGATAAGGGTCCAGTTTCATCCCTTTCATCTGTACCTACAGTTTTCTCAATACCATTTGTTGAATAGACTACCTTTTTTCCCTTGTATACTCTTGGCACCCTTGTGGAGGATCATTTGGCCATATATTCATAGATATATTTATCAGGATAAAAATATCAACATATAGAAATCAGTTTAGTTTCTATTCACTAACAATGAACAATATGAAAAGGAAATTAGAAAAACAATCTCACTTGTGAATAACACTAGAACAAATAAAATACCTGGGAATAAACTTGTGAAAGACTTGTATATTGAAAAAGTGACAACATTTATGCAAGAAATTAGACAAGACATAAACCATTGAAAAGACATCCCAGGTTTATGAATTAGAAGACTTAATAATTTTAATATTATTAAAATGTCCATATTTTCCAAAAGGACACACAAATTCAACTCTTTTCATGGGAATATTTAAAACAATTCTAAAATTAATATGCTATCATAAAAGAGCACAAATAGCCAAATTGATCTTGAGAAAGAAGAATAAAGCTAGAGATTTAACACTGATTTCAAAACATATTACAAAGCTACAACAATCATCGTATCATATTGGCATAAAGACAAACATATAGGCTAATAGAACACAAGTAACTTGCCAGTCAGAGAACCATTGGGATTATCTAACTGGCAAAAACAAGTAATTGGTGAGGTGTCAGTGCTCTACCCAAGCAGGTTATTTATGGTTCAGGTTGGTATTTTATTGCCAATTGGACCTTGGAATGTCGGGTAGAAGCAAACAGGATAGAAGCTTGTTTTGTAGACTGTTTCAACATAGGGTGGGGCTTATGTGGAACAGAGCCCTTGTTATACACTTGATATCACGTCTGTGAGAGAAGGATTGATTTTAGCCCCCACTAAAGTGGGGTCCAAAATTCATGCTATGGTCAGGCCTGATGGAGAAGCCACATTTTTGTGAATCTAGGTGAAAAAGGCTTGGAAAGACACAGGCTGACCCTACTCACAGGCAGGGATAGCATTTATCTTTGTCATTGAACCAGACACGTGCAATAAGACGTAGAAGTGTACAGTGATCGTGAGCAGAGACCACATGAGATAGACTGAAGTTTGATTTTCACCTCCTCTACTTACATTTGTGTGACATTGGATAAGCTACTTAGCTGTTCTCTGCCTGTTTCCTTTTTTTGTGAAATGGGGTTGAATGATACTCATCTCCTAGAGTGGCTATGAGTATAAAATGAGACAATTCACACAAGTGCACAAAATAACACGAGAATGTTTGCTATTCTCAGTGCTGCTATTATTGAATTAATTCTTCCAACTCTGGTCACTGATTTTGTCACTCAGGCTTTGCGAAATGGAATATTTCCTAATTAAATCATTTTAACAAGGCACAATATGATAAAATGCCTTGCCACTCAGTGTGGTCTGCAAGTCAACAGTATCACTTGGGAACTTTTTTAAAATGACAGATCTTAGGCTCTATCCCAGACCTTCCAAATCGGAATCTGCATTTTGACAAGCTCCACAGATAATTTGTATGTAGGGTTTATTGGCCTCCGCTCATGTTCACAGATAATTTGTATGTAGGGTTTAATATGGCCTATTGCTCATGCTAATACATGTTTAATGTATTACCTTAAGATTTGTATCCTGCTTGTAGCAGTTATTGCTTGTATCACCTTGCTAAGGTTACTTCTTTGAGTTTATTTCCCATCTATAAAAGCAGAATAAGTAATATGTGTTATGATTGCTAAGAATACACCAAATTACACATGTTAGTGTGTTTAACACAGGAGCAGGCAAGGCAAACTCTGTTATAAAATGATAATGACTTGTAATTTTCAAAGCTCCAGATGTGGCTGCCTATTGATAGGCCATTGGCTGTATATGTCCCGAACCATAATCTTAAAACACATAGAGCTTTAGTGAACTAAATTAAGTCATTTGCATTTTTGAAAAAATGGAATATATACCCCAAAGTGATTATAAATATGGGTTGGCAAACTTTTTCTGTTAAGTATCCAATAGTGACTATTTTGGCTTTGTGGGCCATATAGTCTCTGGCATTACTACTCAACTCTGCCCTTTTAGTAGGAATGTAGCCATAGGCTACATTTAAACAGACTTGGCTGTGTTACAAAAATACAGAACAAGTGGCTTAGTGGAGCAGATTATGAGGAAATAAAAGGGAAATTTAAGGTAGATCTTAGAGTCCATATTCCTCTTCCTTTAGATCCTTTAGGACCTGGGAGGAAAACAGAGATAATCAATAACCATCTCCTGGAGGTGAGAAGTGTTGGGTGAGGAGAACACATTTTTTGGTTGAGGTGGATATTGTTTCTTGATTACCACCGAGGTTGTACTTAGGAATGGGTTTACTCCTAGGGGAATCTCTCCTATTTCAACGTTGGCTTATGCCTAGAGCCTTCCTGGCCCCGGGGCACTCTGTTAAAAACTTCCGGGGGAGTCATATCTATTCCCAATGAACAACTTTAAACAACATGGACGATACATGAATGATTTTTCCATGGCCATACACTGCAGATCCCAGTGGTTCAAAGTATGATCTTGTGTTTAAGGGGAACTAAGAACAGGAATGTATTGTCCTAAACTGTGTGGCCTTACTTCGAAGACTTGCTGGGCTTCTATCTTAGAGCAGGGAAGGACAGTGGCTTTAGGAGAGACCTGGGGGCCCTAGAAGGATTGACTGACACTCGGAATCAGTGTTGTAGGATTTAGTAAGTTTATGTTAAGAGTTGGGCTGTTGTTCGTCATCCAGAGGATTCAGACAGTGGGTGGGATCTTGGTAATAAGAATCACTGGGCTGTGATTTTTTTCCAGGGGAGTTGATCTGGGATGAGGTAGAGACTAAGGAGAAAAGGAAACTGGCATGGGATTTGGAACCTTAAGCCAGCTGATGAGCAACCTTAAGTCAGTAGTGGAGCCAAAACACGGGAATAGAGACTGGGCACCCAGTCTTGCGAGAGCCAGGAATCGTCTGCCAGTTCTAGGAGGCTCCTTGCCCAACCAACAGGAATATGCTTATTAAATACAGGTTGTAAGGCTTCTATGTATGTCTGATATGGGACACAGGAGTGTCAAGTAGCAAGTGACTAGCTGGCATGAAGTCCCCGATTTGTATATGTCATTGGTTACTATGAGTAACAATATAAGTTTTCTTTTTCTTTCTTTTTTTTTTTCAGTTTTTGGCCAGGGCTGGGTTTGAACCCCCCACCTCTGGCATATGGGGCTGGCGCCCTACTCCTTGAGCCACAAGTGCCGCCCCAGTTACTATACATGTTTTAAACCTCATAACTTTATGGAAGTTTAAACTTTATTGGAAGATTACTGAGGATGTTACATTTGGGCAGAAAATGGAAAATTTAACCATGTGAGCTTTTGTAGCAATCTGACTGTTCACAGGTTTTCCAAAAACCTGTTTTATTGTGAAAACTGAGTGAGTAGTACATTTGGGGGTTTGTATGGTTCAGGAGCCAGTGAGGAGGCAGAGATCTCTTCAGTTATTTTAATAGGAAAAATTGGTGCATAGATATAAAGAATTATTAACAAGGTATAACACTGTTAATTTGGAAAACAAAAAGGCAAAAAGAAACACCAAGGAATCAGGGAAGGGATTCTATCCCTGGGCCTAGGAAAACAAAAAGAGGTTGAAATTCTTAACACTTATTCTTAGAGCATAGATGCTCAGAGGAGGGTCTCCATGGAGTTGAAGCCCAGAACCCTGAGGGTGGCTGGTTCTGGTGTTTATGAAGGGTGAGTAATGAAGCTGATTCTACAAAGACTGGGAAAACTGCAAACCGCATTCGGCTTCTGTCACTGGATGACACTGCCACCGCAGTGGTAAAGAAGTGTTGGTGGATGAGCCCTTATAGGAAGCAGGAAGGAGCAAGTCCTTCTGCCTCCCTCCAGCCTTGCAGTCCCCTCTAGAGCCTCACAGGGCTCCAACCAGCAAAGCAGAATGTGGATCGCAGGGGCCCAGGCTTCACATCACAAACCAGGCTATGGAAGGGTGGGTTAGGAGCTGAAAGAGAGTTACTTAATAAGTAACTTACCGTGCTTGTGTGTTTTTCCAGGACAAGTTTTGTGGGTTTGTTGGGTCTGTCTGTCCAATGAAATGAGAAATTATTCAAGAAAACCTTCCCTATTTCTCTATCATCAGTGTCTACTCCTATTCCTCAGTGTCTACTGCGGTGATCCACCCAGCCATACTGGGTGTTTAGTAAGCCCTGTGGATTGAGCGACAAAATGAATTGAGAACTCTCAAGTTGATCCTGGAAATGGGAATGAATGCAAGGATAGAATTGTCTACCTTTCTCTTTCTTCTAAAAAATTAAAATTCTGGCTACTGTAACACACATATGATCCAGTATGAAATGGCTGCATTCAAAAGTCAGACACTTTTTTAGCTAAAGAAAATGTGACATGAGCTGGGTGTGGTAGCTCACACCTGTAATCCCAGCACTCTGGGATGTCGAGGCGGGTGGATTGCTTGAGCTCACGAGTTTGAAACCAGCCTGAGCAAAGGCAAGACCCATGTCTCTACTGAAAATAGAAAAAACTGAGGCAAGAGGATCACTTGAGCCTGAGTTGGAGGTTGCTGTGAGCTGTGATGCCATGGTCCTCTACCCAGGGTGACAGCTTAAGACTCTGTCTCAAATAAATAAATAAAAAGAAAGAAAGAGAAAATGTGACAAGGACATCAGAAAGAATGACCTTCTGCTGGGAGCTGTTTTGAATAATAACTCACATGCTAGAATGTGTCTTTCTCAGAAATTCAGAGTAGTCAGAGTGAGAACTCCGGCTCTTACACTGCTGGCTCAAGAGAAGGTCTATTCTAAAATAACTGAGAGGTTATTTGCTGTTCATATTTGCGAGGAATACACTGAAAGAGAGAAAACCTGCTTAGATTCAACCCAGCACAGAACTGAGCTAATTGGGAATGGCAAGAGCTAGAGAATGTTAGACCTTTGATGACAGGCTGGGAGTTTAGAGTTGGTTAATTATCCCTGTTACAAAGATGAGATGAGTCCAAATCGGCATGTAAATAAGCAAAGAACATAGAAGAGGAATAGTAAATCAGGGACCCAGGTACCAAGAGAAGAAAAGGAGTGTGATAATACTGGCTAGGGTTTTCACCTCTCCTTTTTGAGGAGCAATTAGAGTCAAAGCCAGATTTACCATGTGTATTATTTGTTATTAGCATGTATGTATTTGGTTACATCAATTGCTTTATAAATCAGACCTTGTTAATTGCATAGTCCATTATTCTTGACCTCATTCCTTTGCCTGTCAACACATCCAGTTTATCCACCACAAAGTGAGCTTATAAGTTCATAAAAAGTACTACTTTCCAATATAGACTCTGTGTGTGAAATAAATTCAGATTTACTTTTTTCTCCTGGTATCTTGTAATCAGTTCTCTTTGATTTGCACCAACTTCCAATCTGGTTAGCTCCAGATTGTGACTTTTCAGACCACTCATTATCAATTATCATGTCTGGCTCTGTTATCTTACTGATCCTTTTCAGATAGCAGCCCTCTCTGATTGTACTCTCTGACTTGGGAAGAAAGTAAGACACCTACACCCATCCCAGGGGATCCCTTCCCCAACTGAGGTCAGAGAGGTAGCATTAGGCATTTCTTAAATCGTCCTTTTGTAATCATAATATAAACTCAATGATGAGTAGCCCCATGGCTTGTTCTGACACCCCTACCAATTGCAATTAAGATCCTAAATGTCCTGAATGACTAAAATAAGTTAATAGTTGAGTTGCCCCCTACAGAGCAGTATCTGAATTACTGGTATGTACAGTTTGTTCAATATTGATCTGCTGCCTATCACACTATATTATGATATCCATGGTTGCAGGCAAGTTGAGGGAAGAGCAAAAGTCTCTAATTCCTTGGGTTCACTTTGCATTCCTATGTTCCACTAAAGCTTATGGCCATTTTTTAATAACCACATGAGGAGGTCCTTACGGGAGGGGTTAAGAACACAAATGATGTCAGAAATGTAAAATGCAATTTCCCAGGGAAGCAGCAATACATAGGCCAGGGTAATAATTGCAAGTTTGGTCTGCAAGGGGAAGTGTCATTCCTGAAATGAAAAAGAAAAGGTTACACACGATCAATTGCTTGTCTTGACTGTTGGGATTGCCTAAAGAGACTGGGAATTACTGGTTTTGATCATGTCTGTAGGAGAAAAATGCGAAGTATAGAAGGGTATACACATTAGAGGCCATAAACATTTTTGATTTGATGATATGTGCTACAAAGAAAATCTTTTGGACAGACATGGGAATAAGGATAAGGTATCCAGAAGAGTACAATTTTCTCTGCTTATTTGCCTGCCTCTTGACAATATTAGCTGATAGGTAGCAGTGGGAATTATGGCGGAGTGGATCTTTGAAGTGTGCCCGATGAGCAGAGAGCTCCTTTGTGAAACATTGTGACAGGCTGCTTAAAGTCTCCAGGTCATGACTGCTAAGGATTATGACATGATGTGAATCCATGTTGGAAATACAAGTGTGTATCATTCAAGCAGTAGGGAACCAAATGAGGTTTTCCTTTCTTTATGGAGGGGCACAGGTAAAATTAAAGAGATTTTGTCATTTTTGGCCATACTCTAAGACAAAGTCAGTCTCTATTTCTTTTATTGACGGGCAGCATACTTTGCTCCACAAATTAATTGTTCATTTAAATGACTCATTTACTAATAATCATTATTTATGTTGACTGTGTGTTTATACTTGTGCTACACTTGTTCAGACCCCTTGTCTAAGAGTAACCTTCCCCCCTATGAATGGTGAAGCTGTGGCAGTTTTCTACATTTTGTAGTTGATGAGACATCCATGAAATTGAGTATGTTTCCTAAGACCTTTGCAATTCTCGGATCACATTTTTCTAACTGTATGAAACAGACGAGGGTCATACATACCTGTTCCTTAGAGTTTATGGACTGAGCACATTTGGCTTAGAAATGAGTATTAAGTGGTCTGATGGGAAACAGGCCTAGTATGTGCTGCATCACTCTGCCCAAACCATGGACCTGCTGATTGGATCACAGTGTCTACTTGGTCAATTGGTCATGGCTACCTGAAGGGTGAAATTGAGATGTATTAACTATGAGGTCTCTAATTGATTTCTGGCATCTGTCATGTATGGGTGAGGGGAGGCAGCATGCTAACACCATGTATTTGCTATCCCTGTCCTAAAGGAAAGCATCTAACTGAATAGTCTGATAAAAGCCAAGCTGCTGTGGAGTTATATTAGATTAACTTTATAAGCTTTTTTCCAACTACCCTATTGTGCTGTTCTCTGGATATTATGGAGCATGAAGGAACCGTCAATATTTTGAACATGAAAATTTATACACTATTCATTCAACAATCCTACTCAGTCCTGTAATAGCCCACTAATTTTTAACCTTGTTGCAAAGGAGATAATAAAAAGTTAATGTCCAAAATATTTTATTTTTTTCATTTTTTTTATTGAATGGTAACTATGTATATTAATGCGCTTCTGGGGTACAGTGTGGGGTTTTCACATGCAATCCGAAATACTTCCATCAAACTGATCAACACAGCCTTCATGTCATTTTTTCAGTTATTGTTTTAAAATGTTCTCATTCTACTCTTAGACAGATTCACTTGTACCCCTGTAAGATAGACCTCAAAAATGGTCCCTCCAATCCCCCTCCCTCCACCCATTCCCCCCCTCCCTTCTTCCTCCCCCCTCCCCACATTCTTAGGCTATTTGGTTATAGCTTTCATATAAAAGGTATAAATTAGTTAAAGGAACCAAGAAACGTGTAGGTTCAGGAATAAGGGGGTAGATGAAGGTGAGAAGTCAAACCATCCAATACCTCATGGGGA
>CAUYQV010117036.1:0-15184 GCA_963574575.1 Galagoides demidoff
GCCCGCCAAACAACAAGGATGGCTGCAACCAAAAAATGGCCGGGCGTTGTGGCGGGCGCCTGTGGTCCCAGCTACTTGGGAGGCGGAGGCAGGAGACTCGCTTGAGCCCAGGAGTTGGAGGTTGCTATGAGCTGTGATGCCAAGGCACTCTACCCAGGGGGATAGCTTGAGGCTCTGTCTCAAAAAAAAAAAAAAATGTAAGGTGATAGGAGAACAAAACAAGAAACATTTAATTAGTTATCTGGCACATGAGCAGAGATTAATCCCTGAAAGGGAGCTGGAGAGACCCAGGGGAAGTGTCCTAGACTGAGGACGCTGTATGTCCCAAGGCTGGGAGGGTAGCTTAGCATGTGGGAAGAGCAGGGAGGTGGCCAGGGGGGCTGGATCCAAGGAACTAGGCAGGAGATCATAGGAAAGGGGGCTGGAGGGGCACAACACATCTAGTCTGGGAGACTGGATCCACCTCTCTGCCTAAACACACTTTTTTTCTTGAGACAGAGTCTCCCTGTCACCCTCCTTAGAGTGCTGTGGCATCACAGCTCACAGCAACCTCTAACTCTTGGGCTTAAGCAATTCTCTTGCCTCAGCCTCCCAAGTAGCAGGGACTACAGGTGCCCCCCACAACACCCAGCTATTTTTGTTATTGTTGTTGTTGCAGTTGACATTGTTTAGCAGGCCCAGGCTGGATTTGAACCCACCGGCCCCATTATATGTGGCCTGTGCCCTAACCACTGAGCCACAAGTGCCAAGTCCCTGTCATGCTTAGGACACATCTAATTTCAAAATTAACCCAGATAAACACTTTTCTATTTCATGTTCATTTTATCATCCAAAAACTATCTGGCTTTCAACCCACAGATTCACTGGTAATGCTGACTGATCTCAGGTTCTTGAATATTTTCTTAAAACAGGACTGGATCAACTTTAATCAGTAATCAGGCACAAATATTTTACAAGATTCTAAAGATGAAAAACTTTTCCAAGACACAGAATAAAGGGTGGCAGAAAATCAGAGCTAGAATCTAGTACACTCAGCTTTCTGCCTCTTTGAGGATGTTCAGGCTAAAAGCTTTGCTTTCTTATCCTTAGAATCTGGACATTCCAGGAATTCCACCAATCCCCAACCCCCTACTCTCCAAGGCTTTTCTTTACTTCTGATATTCTATCTTAAATTCTTTTTAGAGCTTGGAGCAAATGTGCTTCCCATGCAAATATTTGGCTGTTTCTGCCTGTAAAATGAAGTTGAAAATCAAAGCTATAAAAATAAAAAACCTTAAACATACAAACACTGGGCATACAATGTCTGGGAGGTGTATGTGCTGGGTTTGGGAATGAGGGGAGTCTGGGAGAAAGCCAGGCCAGAATGGACCAGATATCTGCTCACAATCCTGATCAGACTACGATCCCCCTGCTTCTTCCTCATATCCTTTCTAGCGGAAGAATTACTCCACAACCACTGGTTGGTGCCCCTTTCTCCTGTGCTGCCTTCACTAAACCAGCAGTGAAACCGCCCTACTCTAAATATATGGCCATTGTGTGGTTCTCCACCATGACACAGGACTTCATCCTTTGTTTAATCCAAAATCATTTTTCCTCCACTTACTCAGCATGTGACACATTGGTCCACACTGTTCAATTCATCTGCATTTAAAGAAAACCGTGTCAACTTGGAGGTCAAAAGTTTCTGAACCCCTCCCCTTCCCACGAGGTCACTTGATGTGAGAGTGTGGTGCCATTTTATTATCAAATTTGAGTTGAAAACATGATGTTGAATTAAAACACTTTTCATTTTCAGAGCTCAGTTCCTCCTCGGAGTCCTGTTACTTTAAAACTTTAGCTAAAAATGTCCTGGAGGTGACGGAGTTTTCTCCAGCCCCCGGGGAAGCTGCTGTGAAGGACTTTTCACAATGCCTTTTCTGAGAGTCGCCAAGTCCTGCTTTTTGCAACCTAAGTGTTACAAGCTTAAATGCATGCCAGGGGCATTCAAATAAAAAGAATGAAAATCCTAAATGGAAAGTTTTAAAGTGAATAGAGAGACAGAGAGAGCTGAACCCAAAAGAGGTAATAAAGCGAAAACAAAGCTTGGGGTTCTAATGTCACCCCAAGCAGTGGGACCCTGAGCAAGCCGCCCCTGTTGGCAGTTCTAACGGGGACTTGGTGGCATTCTTTTGGAGTTGAAATGAGTTGGTGTGTATAAAGCACCTCACCTGGTACACAGTTGGTGCTCAAGCTTTTTGAGTCACCTCTTGCCTGTGGCGCTCATAACATCTAACCAGCCAGAATGACGAGACAGGGAGTCTTACAAATGTTCTGGTTTTCAAATGTACTAATGGAGATCCATTGATTTATGCAGTCAATTATAAGTCTGAGCAACAGCCAGATAGGAAAGTTACTTTGGAAAGAAAACAAATCCTCTGGTCCCTGATGTGGCAAAATTAGCAAGTATTATGGGGAGAGGAAGAGAAAAAACGGAGGAAAGGCCTGATGCGGCAAATTGCCTTTAATTACCCTTAAACATTTTCTCCTCTTCTTTTGATGGCATAAGACCCCCTGCAGTTCCAAAATAAAATAAGCCTGAGTTTTGTTTTGCTCTTTTAAATGGGAGCATAATAGCCACAGTGGAAACATGTTCTTAATCAAAGGTATTAAACTCCTGGCTGCTCCTCTTGGTTTGAAATTGCCCGGGTTCATTATTATCAAGGGGAAGCAACGTCTAGTCACCATTTAGCTCCCTTCTTAGTAAATTAAAATATTAATTACAAAATACGTTATTTTTATCTTATATCTTAAGCTATTAGTTACTGGGGCTGGGGAGGAAAAAAAAAAAAAGCAGCTCATTTTGTGCTGAAGTAATTTTCCTAACAAAGCATTCATCGTGCCTTTCTAGTTCCTAGAAATCAAATCCGTACATGAAATGCTGCATTTCGAGAGCCATCTGAATAAATTAGATAGCAACTTCATTTATTTTTTGTCTCCGAGATAAGTGTGCAATTACAGCCTCCGCGTCCGCGCGCCCGGGCTATGTGACCGCGCTGCTGCCGGGGCGATCGCGGAGCGGGGGGCCGCGCAGCCACGCCAGGCAGAGCTGCAGAGGAGAGAAAGAATGTTTCCTTTTCATTTCCACTGCACAATGTAGCCATCGATCTCATGCCCGCAGACACAAATGCTCAATCTCTGCGAAAGAGGCGAATAAAGCCACAGAATAGGCATTAGTGCCAACCCAACCCCCATGGTCTGCGTCTTCCAAGTCTCAAATAGCAGCAAGGTATTGAGGTGAGGTTGGAAAACGCAGGCCAGTGGCCGGCAAACCTATTAACTGAGCCTATGAAGATTCCCCGGTACCTCTGTGCCTGGAGTCATCACAGAATGATGGAGTCTCTTTTACAGGTGGGTGTTATACACGGCAATCCTGTATTTAGGGGGTATCTTTGCCGGCAAGTTTAGGTAGAACTTCTGACAGCTGACTTGGGACTGTAATAATGGTCAGCACGCAGAGGTAGTCAACATAAGGAACCAGGCCCACTGTCCTGATAGGTACGCCTGGTGCAGGTGGTCTATGGAAATCAGGTCAACATAAGGGAGTGGTCAGTGTAGGGAGGTGGTCAACTATGGAGGTTCTACTGTATTTCCTATTGCTTGTATGGTGCTTGAAATTAGATTTTTTTTTTTTTTGCCCCCTCACATTTGGAAGGATATTCAGCTCAGGCGGTCACTATTTAATTTCAGAAATAGCAAGAGACATCAGACTTTACAGCCAACACCGTTTCTTAAGTGCCTGCTATGTACTAAGTACTTTCCATATATTATTTTCTTAAATCGTTACACTAATCTTATGTAGACATTTGTTACAGCCCTGTGTTAATCAAGTGAAAACTGAGGCTTAGAAAGATTAAGGGACTCAAACAATTGGCAGGTGATACAGGGAAGATGTAAATTCAGGTGTCTGATTGCAAAGCCCTGGCTCTTGTAATGGCTGTCAGCTTCCATCTCATAGTGTGTTTGGAGGTGCGTGGAGGGGCAGGGTGTTGAGGATTTTGAAAACAGAAGAGAGTTCAATAAAAGGTAGTGAAAGAGCATCAGAGAACAGGTGCCATCAGTCCTAGATACGCCCTCTAAAGAGAGAAGCACTGTTGGGTGGATTGCAGCTGTGAGAGGGGATGTTTGGCTGGCTTATCCTCCTACCACATATCACCCAAACCAACTTCTTTTCGGCCTCTCTGCATATGTCTCACTGAATTGCACAAAACCCACAGTCCCTGTGGGTGACAGGGCAGTTACCTCTTTCACACACACTTCTCTATGTCCTTAGGAATGAGGGGCAGGCTCACTGGTCTCAATACATCCAAGACACTGGGAGACAGGAGAGCTCAGGGCAATAGGGGGTGGTGTGGCTTCACTGCCCCTCTGTGCAACTTAGGGTCAACTAATCAACCCTCTGTGCCTCACGTTCCTCACCAAAAAATAGGGTTAAGGATGATGCCTCCTTTGCAGGACTACAAGGACTAGCAAAGAAAATTCATTGCGATGGATGGTGTAGCAAATAATATGCCACCATGCGATTTAACTGGATACAATAGCAATCATCAAAGGTGATCTGGAAAGCAATACTGAAGCCAAGTAGGTTTGAACAACGTTAACTATCCTGACCTGTTCTTGCAAATGCACAACATACCTTTGTGTATAAGAGTCTCTTGGCTGCTGTGCTGTGGCCCACACCTGTAATCCTAGCACCTTGGGAAACCAAGGCAGGAGGTTTGCATGAGGTCAGGAGTCTGAGACCACCCTGAGCAACATACTGAGACCCTCAACTCTACAAAAAATAGAAAAATTAGCTGGATATAGTGCCACAAGCTTGTAGTCTCAGCTACTTGGGAGGGTGAGACGGGAAGATCCCTTGACCCCAGGAGTTTAAGGCTGCAGTGAGTTTTGATCATGCCCCTGCACTCCAACCTGGGTGACAAAGCGAGACTCTGTCTTAAAAAAAATAACAATATCAAAAAAAATTCCCACAAACCCTAGCCAAGAAACCTGTTATAATATGAATTGACTATGTGTCTTCCATGAACCACACCTGAGGCATGAATGTGGGGAAGAACACACGTACCAAAGTGTGCAAACTAAACCAGGACAAAGCACTGAGCTGTGTGGGTTACACTGTAACCATTACAGAGCAGAAAGACAGTGTAGACACATTCATACCAGGGACACCAAACTCTTTTGGATTCAGAACTCAGCTGCTCACTTAGGAGTCAGCCTTGAACAAGTTGCTTATTTCTTGAGTCTTGTTAGTGCACCCCAAGGGCCATTCAGTAAGGCTGGGAGAGAGGGCAGCCTTCCTGCTCCAGGTACGCCTTCCATGTGTTCTGTTTAGAATCAACTTGCTGCTTGCTTACACAGTATCCAGGCACAGGGTTAGAAAATGACCTTGAGGAAAAACAGATCAAGACTCTGCAATAGTCCAGGGACAGATTGCTGATGATAAGAGCCACCAGACAACCTGCTATTTGCTGGTGACCATCCAACAAGCCATCATGACTAGCTTTCTGCCACTAACCTCCTTTATCTCTTCCCTTCGTAAGTTTCTTGGTAAGCAAAGGAGATGAGATGGTCTTTGAGACCATAGTCTGCCATTTCCTCAGGTGCTTGAATAAACCACCTTTCTATCACCGACACTCACCCCTCAAGTCTGGTTCTCGGGGGCAGCAGGCATCTCAGTTTCTACATATATGTCTATGCATCTGTCTAGTCGAAAACAGGGATTGGCCTTATTCATCGTCAAATTTCTGACATCTATCTCAGAGCCTGAATCCTTGTTTATGTTCAGATATTTGTCTCATAGAGTGAGAGAATGAAGGCCACCCTGGAGTGGACTACGTGGACTAGGTGATCCACTGGAAACTTACCACCAACTCAGTTTGATGATCTCAACTTTTGCCAATTCAATGCCAAGACCTCCTGGGAGCAGACTCTGAAACCCAGTCAATACCAGAGATTAACTGGGAGCTAACACCTGGGAAATACAAAGCCAGGGAAAGCAAAGCAGAGGTCTCAGACTACAATGTAGATCTGATGAAAATAAAATCAGCCAGCCCAGTGGGGAGCCCCAGAACAAAGACTACCCTTTTGAGTTGCCACATACAGCAGAAATGGTCACACTCTTAAATCCCCCACCATGCTCAGTTATTGACTAGTGGCTGCTTGAGAGCACAGCCCCAGCTCCAATGCTGTAGCAATAGATCCCCAAGATTCTACAACTAGAGACAACGCACCCACTGCATTCCTTGCAGCTGAATGGGAAGTTGCCTTTTGAAGCAAAACCCAGCAGTGCACCTCTGTGTTTCCCACAATGCACTTCTATGTGCATTTTAAGTTGGCAGAGAGGAGAGGTAGGCTGGAAATGGCAAATGTGTGGATCTGCACACCTGCTGTCTCTTCCTTTGTCCATGGCAGACATTATTAATCAATCATCCTCTAGCAGAGGAAACTCAGTAGGTACAGAGAGAGTCTTAACCTAAGGTGACCAGATGTACCGCTTTTGGTGGGACAGTCCCAATTTTTAACAATTTGTCCTGCATCCCGAAGCGTTTTATAAAAGTCCTGATTTTTGGAAAGAATTCACGACAAGGTAGGGAACACGGGAGAACAGGAAGGGAATATACGGTTTTCAGCTGCTGAAAAGGTTAATGTAACTTCATTTGGAAATGAAAAGGCTAATGTAAACTCCCTACTCCCCTCCTGGGCAAGGTCACCTCTCCCTACTCCTTTGAGCCATAGGCACCACCCTTTACATACTTTTTAAAAAATGTATTATATTTGTAAATTGTACTTAAGTTAAAATTTAAAAAATATATATTACAATACTATTTTTGTGTTCTATGAAAATTTTTGTTGCTCCACATAGACCAAATTTTTAATTTGGTGTCCCACTTTACCAATGTTAAAATCTGATCACCTTATCCGACACTAGAGGAGTCTGTAGTTTGATAGGGAACTAAAACACCTACTTAAATACATCCAAGAAAGCAGGACATGGATGGTTCTCTCAGGAAAGAAGAATCTGCTAGAGGATGATTGATTAATAATGTCTGCTGCGGACAAAGGAAAAGACCGCAGGTGTGCAGATCCACACATTTGCCATTTCCAGCCTACCTCTCCTCTCTGCCAACTTAAATCTCTCTCAAGGTCCAGCTGATGAAGTCTGGATATTTTCCATCACTTTTAAAAATATGTCTAACCCCAAAGGTCTCTCCTTTCATAACTAGCTGCAACATTTATTACCTTCTCATAATGTATCACAGAATTTACATTTCCTGAATTAGTCTCTAATTGTTTGTTTGTATTACAGCTGGGCTTAATAATCAAACCATAAACAGGTTGGCAGCAGAAATGGTGTTTCCTACTTTTTTTACCCTTCCTTTTTTTGAGTAGCCCCACACCACATAACACACTACAGAGAAAGTCCTGGTTGGTCCACCAGTACATTTGGATGTCTGGATCAACTGACAAGACTCACAGTTTCAGAGGACATCAGAAACCTCATTGAAGGACTTCAAGGGCATCACTTATTCCCTTCAGAATTAAGCTTCAGAATAAAGGGGTAAGCACCGTTCTCAGTTGGGACCTGTCTAAGTCAATAGCTGCATGTTTCTGCTTCCGATATTTACTTTATTAGTGCCCACTGGCAGCCATCACGTGTCGAAGGGGGAACTGGAGGCTTCAGACGTGTCTGTAATTTCTCTCAGTTCTGTCCCATCATCCTCTGAAATAGCCGACTCTAATTTTATAATTTCACATAATTTGCAGGGCAAGCACAACTTCAAGCATCTTCAAGCACCAGCACCCATTCCAATACTTCCACAACCACGCCCCACAAACCAATTCTAATGCTGTCTCTGTTGCTTTCTGCTGAAACTCATGCAGATAATACAGGGCAGGCTCAGGCTCCAGTTCTATTTTCTCCCTCAGAATCCTCCAGGGACTGGTGAAGTCACCTCTACTTCCCTTAACTCCCCACTCCTGCTATTTTGGTTCACATCCAGCCTCCCTCCAAGGATCAGCTTCCCAATTAACTCTCTGTAGAAAGAAACAAAATGGATCAAGAAGATGAAAAAAAAAAAGGCTTGTGATGAATCATAATTTCATTTTACAAAGCAGTTTGCCTTCTATACATCTGGCTTTATTTACCAGAGGAAAAAAAGATATTTGCTTCCAAACTTACTGAAGTTGAGTCTACTCATTCAAATGCGTTTATCTTTTTTTGTTTGTTTGTTTTAGTTCACAGAGCCAGCTTGCCAGTTCATAATGGTCAGGATGCTTAAAGTAAATAATAGCTTTCATGAAAATCTCTTTAAACCCTTATCTTAAAAATTAGTCCTCATCACATTGCCTGTGTTTACATGGTCACAACTGCCATCTTATTTTAAAGCTCACTTAAAAGAGCCACAGACAGTAAGTGATTTGCCAGAGGTCACAGTGAATCCAGGGTGAGTCAGGAATAGAAGCCAGCTGTTTAGACTAGCGCTAATCACCTGAACCACATTCATTCCCACACCCCATTATTACAGAGACACTTGTCCCAGAGCCCTGTCCAATTCATCTTCTGTAAAAGAGGCTATGAAAAGGCTCAAAACACCCCTCTCACTTCTCCAATTTGATTTTAACGCATTACAAGTTCTCCTTACCAAGGTAAAGTATAGCCATTTGCTCATTTTCAGATCCACTAATCTCCTTAGTAAATTGACAGGCTGTTTTCTCATTTCATATAAAACTACCCCTGTGAATGCTCAGCACTTTGCAGATCACGTAGGGCAATACTTCTCTTCACACTGCGTACCTCCTGGTGTGAGTACAGTGAGAGTTCCCTGCGTGCCAGGCACTGCACTAACAAGTAGGGACAAAGCACGGTCCTTGGCTTCAGGAAGTTTGCAATTTATTGTGGAAGATGGATGATTAAGCAGGCAGATGATTAATCCTATACACAGTCTCATTGTAGGGGTATGTACCAAGTGCTAAAGAAATTCACAAGGTTATCCATCTCATTTCGAGGAACCCAAAGATTGCTCAGAAGCTGAGTCCTCAAAGGCGATATTAGCCAGGGGTTATGAGATGAATCGTGTCCTCCTCAAGAAGAGATTTGAAGTCCTGGCTTCTAATCTCTCACCATTGGGCCTTATTTGGTAAGAGGTCTTTACAGAGGTCATCAAGTTTATAAGTGTCCTTATAAAAAGGGGACATGGGGACACAGAGAAACACACAAAAGGAAGATAGTAAGAAGATACACAAGAAAAATACCAGGTGAGGACAGAGGACTGGGGTGATGCAGTTACAAACCAAGAATGCCCCGAATTGCCAGCAGTGACCCAAAGCTAGAAAGAACCAAGGAAGGAGTGCCCTGTAGGTTTCAGAGGGCAGAGCTGGGCTCACTTTGGTTTTGGACTCCTGCTCTGCAGAAGTGGTAAGACAGTACATTTCTGAGGTATTAGGCCACCCAGTTCATGGAGCTCGTTACAGCGGCCAAAGGAAACTATGGGGAGAAGGGGGTGCCTCCCAGGTCAGAAAATCAAAGGGGAAAATGCCTGGAAATGAAATGTTACCCCATGGCTGGTTTAAGTTCAGCACGGTGGAAACCCGAACGCAGGAGCAGGGGTCTGCTGGGCGCTGCGGCAGGTGTGGGACTGGAACCAGCACTAGGGCGCTCTGGGTAACACACTGAGCATGGCTATCATGGAAACCATGCAATCCCCGGTGTTTCTACTAGAGAGTAAAAAGTTCCTGGATATTGTGAGTTGGGTACATCTGCTGATAAGCTTTAAACCCTGCGCTTCCTCTGCACTCAGCAGCTTGAGGCATCAAAGCTTCTGTTTCAGCACCACATCAAAACTCAGGAAGCTTTAAAGTTCATCCAAACACCCAGCCCTCGCTGAAAGAAGACACCAGGACTCTAGAGACAGGCAGTGAGCTGTCTCAAGGATCCGTCTGAAAATAAATTTCAGATAAGTGTTCCTTTATTTACATCCTGGAATGTCCTTTCCTGTTCCAGGCCTACTCCAGCCAGAAATACAAGAAGCGATGGCAATTTTATCTAAGCGAGGGCAGCAAGATGGGTTACAAGACAAATGGGGCAGGAGCCTGGGGCTTAAATGGCACCTTAAATGTTGCCGTTGGCTTCACAAAGATGAGGCTAAAGCCCTCACCCTGGGCCCTGCAAACATGTTCCCTGGGGAAGGGGCTAAAATTAGCAGCTTCGATTCCTCTTTGAAATATCCCCACCCTGAGGAAGGCATTTTAAAACAGACTTCCCATAATGCCCAGCTTAATGCATTTCCTGCCAGACACTTGAATAGAGAACAGCTCATCTGACCCACCCCTTGGAGAAGTCTGGTTGGGGAGAAAGGTTCCAAAGTGCCACAACTGAACAGAACCGAGGAAGGGAAGAGACAGCCTTCAGGAGGGGTGGAACAATCACCGGCTCCCTTTTTCCCTGGATGTGGGAGGATGTCACCTTAATGAGAGGCACTGCCTTGTGGAAACACGTCAGAGAAAAAGTTTGCGGATAAAGAATCAAATGCCTGGGATGCTTCAATTTATACTTCAGTTACAGAGTCTGCATTTAGTGAAAAATGGTCACATTTCAACTTCCTTATTAATTCCTATTTGAGAAGCTTGGGAGTTGGAGGAAGGAGGAATGGGGCAGAAAACTGAATTCCCCCCATAAACATTGGGTTTAAATATTTATAAATTTGGGTTGTAGTTAGATTCACTTTTTTTTTTTCCTGAGACAGAGTCTCACGTTGTCGCCCTCAGTAGAGTGCCGTGGCATCATAGTAACCTCCAGCTCTTGGGCTCAATGATTCTCTTGCCTCAGTCTCCCAAGTAGTGGGACTATAAGCGCCCACCACAATGCCTGGCTATTTCTAGAGACAGGGTCTGGCTCTGGCTCTGGCTCAGGCTGGTCTCCAACCTGTGAGCTCAGGGCAGTCCACCCACCTCAGACTACCAGAGTGCTAGGATTACAGGCATGAGCCACTGTGCCTGGCCTGTTCGATTTCCTTTGAAAGATGTAAGCAGTGGTGCTCAGAGTCAAGGCCACAGAGCAGATGTTCTGGCCAGGTTTATTGAAAGGTAACCCTCCTAATCAGTGCAAAGGTCATCTGTGTCCATGGACAGTTAGAGACCCCTTTTATATGGGATTACAGGGGGTGAGTGAATTCAACAGCTTGTTCAGAGAGTTAAGGACTTTTGGTGAAAACTCATAGATTGTTGGGCTAGTCAGATCCTTTGTATCTTCGTCTTAGGAGGAGAGGAGGAGGGCAAAGGGTTGATGTGCGGCTGCGTTCAGCCCCCCAACATACTTTGTTTTGCCCAAATAGAAACTAAGGAAATTAAAATTGCGGGCTTGTTGTTAAGTGTGGGCTTGTTGTTAGGTGCGGGTCCAAATTGTACAATGTCCTAATAGCAAGGGATTTTATTTAGTACTACACTAATTTTTACTCCTAATAATCTGCACTCCCCTTCCCTAATATCTCTAGATAGCATTTTCCCTTCTTCCCTCTCCTAAGTCTGATGTGTCCGCTGTTCTGTGATGAGTTTACCCTCACTTTTTGTGATTTGGTGTGACATCTCTCCCAAGTTGCTGCAACTTAGTCATTTGAATCTCCAGCTCCCAGCATGGAATAGAGATCCCGTTGATGCTTTCCAAATCAATTCATAGCAAACCTCTTGGACAAGGACAAAATTGGGGGCCACGTTTGCTGTTGTGGCTAATCATTGCTTGTCCTGAGAGTTACCCCAAGACTTCTGCCTCTGATTACTAAGAACCCAGCGGGGGGCAGGTGAGAAGGGACACATAGTGAGAATATGACGGGGCCAGGATGGGTAGGGCCACGTCCCACAGCTGCTCGGGTCAGTCTAGGTCCTGCCCGACCTTCACCCCATCTCCCATTCTTACTGGTTTGTAAACTTTGCTCCCACCCTAAAGACGCCCATCTTGAGAAGTTTGGGTGGATCGATTTAGGAGATCAGCTTTTGAACTGGAATGTTACAACAGATCACTGAGTTGTGCTCATTGTTATTTGGAATAGGGGTTGACGTGGCCTTTGCTTTGAATTTTTATGTATAAAACTGTGATTTGGGGAATGGAAGAACAGAACCGTCTCGGAGAGGAGACTCACACTGTTCTCCAGAATCCCAGCCTTCTGACGAAGTTTTATCCCCGTCTCTGCATGTTGGCTGACGGTGACAGGCGGCCAGACCCTCCTTATCTGGTACCAAGTGCAGCCACACAGAGAATGCTCTCCTGTCCCCCAACTCCAGGCTTTCTCAACTCTGCTCCCTCTGCTAGTCTTCCTTTCATGGAACTATTCTTCACAACACAGAAACTAGCTCATCAGGTAAGCAGCTTAGAGGACACTGTTCTATACATTTAAAACATGGAAGCTGCAACTTTACAGTGTTTTATAGTACACAGATGCCAATATACAAATACTGCCATACTGTATTTTTTCTGCATGGTAAACACAATGACTACTTTTAAATTTGTCCTTTGAAAAATGCAATGAACTGCTTTCTAACGATGGTAGCTTGACTTGTAATAGTCTGTCTTAGGAATTCGAGGCATTTAATTGGCTTTCCCATCTCCCCACTAAACACCCTGGTCTTGTAGGGAATGTGGAGGCAGAGTGGCTTCTCCTTTACCTACAGGGAAAAGAAAGCTTGAGGCGATGGGCAAGGGTGGAAAGCGGCGCTCCAGACCCCTCCCGACTGCACAAGTGGATTTCAGCAGCAGGCTGGTCCACCTTGGCTCTCACCCAAACAGTATTTTGTCAGGAAGTAGAGTAATACCTCTATTAATGAAGAGCGTGTACTCAAACAGCATACTTTATTTTTAGAAACTTTATTACCAGGGCTTGAAATATACGAGGCATTAGGGATAAATTCTAGGATGTCAGTAAGGGAGCCAATTATGGTCTGGTTAGATTCTATCATCAGCCCTAACTGAAGTGATATCAAATGTTCTAGAAGTTAAACATTCAGAGAGTCCGAAGGCAAAAGCAGGGGTGAAGTTTGGGGTTGGGGAAGTTTAAAACAGTTTATCAGATAGGTTTCCCCTGCTGGAAGAAAGATGTGCGGAATTGAAAATAGATGACCCAGTGGCCTCATCTCCAGACCCCCAGCCTTTACTCAGAAACTGGAAATAAGTCTCCCAGAAACTGAACTGTATTTAAACTTTCCCACTTTAGTCTAATAAAAGCTAGCTGTCATCCAAAGGGAGAGAGTCATCACGAGCCAGGTTTTTCTAAGTCCAGCTACTCCAGAGAGGCAGTGGAAAGAGAAGCCTGGTTTGGGGACCAGACAAGAGTAAGATTCTCGCCTACTCCCTGTGTAAACACAGATAAATGACCTCACCCACGGGGGCCTCAGTTTTCCTCGTTAATGGAATAAAGACAGTAATCTTCACCTTACCAGGTGGTTATGAAGATTAGAGATCACGTACATAAAGCACTTAACATGGTGCCTGGCAAATACCAGGTGTTCAATAGAAAGGAAGTTATTATTATAGCTAGACTATTAAATTACATTTGCCATCAGCACAGACTTGTAGAAAATGAGATTCAGTAGTATTTATGCCCAAAAGCAATTTGTCCCCTATTAAAAGAATTTCAAATGTCAGCAAACAAAAAGGGGAAAAGTCCTCTTTTATGTAGCAGAAAAAGGTGTAAAAGGTGAGTGACTGCAAGATTAAAACTGCATTAAAATGTAATAAATCAATCTATCACCGAGAAGTGTAAATTGTAGGTACTTTACTCTCTCCCAGTTTTGATTTTACGAGAGAAGGGAAAGGATAGTAAAAGCCAGAGCATAAAAGGGTGAGAAGAATAGAGTCACAACCTGGAGAAGAGGAATCAGTCAGGGGAGAATTAAAAATGAATTTAAATGGTTAAGATCACTACAAGATAAACTGGGTCTAAAAACAGGAGGTAAGAACTGTTTCCAAAATTAGGAATGGCACATTTTTTATTCCTAAAGCTCATCTACAAAGACCCAAGGCATTTAAATTGATGGCTGACATCTCTGTATCACTAATAAAAGTCAGAGACAAAAAAAAAAAAAATTGAAAAAAATGTAAAGATCGAAAACATAAAAGAAGTCAGACAGTGCAATTAATATCTTTAATGTTTTCTGAGAAAATAACTTTATTGATCTATTTAAATAACTTTATCTTTAGTTATCTATGTTGGAATATGGAAGCAATATTTTAAGAAGAAGGTAAAGGGAAGAAATAGACATTTTCAGAAAAGTGAAAACTGAGGTTTTTTTAGTACAAAACCTCTTTACTAAGGGAAACTACAAAGGACCTTCTTCTGCAAAAGATTTATCTAAGTGTGATATTCTTATGATTTCCTGTTTGGGATTTTTTTGAACTACTTACAGCTGATCAATTGTGCTGCTTCATCGATTCTGGAAATTTTAGGAGGGACTAACCTAAGGATCATGAAGGAATATTAAAAAATATGCTAGCAAATATAGAGTATTATAAATATATAAACAAATAAGTGAAGATGGACTATTGCACTACACACTTCCTGCAGGACTTCTCTTGCCACCTTGGATTCCAGCGACAGCTGCACCACCCAGTTCTGCGCAGACTCCAGTCGCCTGCGCCCAGGGCAGCCCAGCAGCGCCGTACCTTTTCTCTTCCTGCTCTGGGAATTGTCACATTTGCTCAACTCAAGACAAGAAAACAATTAATGCCCCTAAAGGAGAACCAGAATTTTTGACCCTTGGAAATTGGAACCCAATGAATAATCCTTCATTCTGAGACTTTTCAAATCGACTTTACTGAGGCAACATGAATACACAATAGAAGGTGTCCATTTGGGGAGTACGTTTCAATAAATTGGACACAGTACACTCCAGTGTATCTACCACTACAATCGAGTATAAAGCATTTCCATCATTCCAAAAAGTTCCCTCCTGCTCCTTTCCAGTTCCAGGAAACCACGAATGTTCTCTGTCTTTCTTAAACATTCAAAGGAACAGAATTAAACAGACGGGTTCTTTCATGTCTCTTTTGTCACTGCAAGGTCTTTTTAAATTCGTCCACACTGTGGCCTATTTGGGGGGCTGGCTTCTTCTCACTGCTGATTACTGTCCCATTGTACAAATACACCACAATTAGTGTATC
>CAUYQV010117037.1:0-13315 GCA_963574575.1 Galagoides demidoff
CACACCTATGGTGCATCTTACAAGGGTACATGTGAAACTTACTAAATGTAGAATATAAATGTCTTAACACAGTAACTAAGAAAATGCCATGAAGGCTATGTTAACTAGTTTGATGAAAATATTTCAAATTGTATATAAAACTAGCACATTGTACCCCATGCCTGCATTAATGTACACAGCTATGATTTAATTAAAAAATAAAAGAAAAAAAAACTAAATATATATTAAGAATTTAACAGCATGCATGCATATATATTTATATAGACACATATACATAATATAATATAAATATAATATTATATAAATAAATACATTGATAACTTAATGTGATATATATAATACATATCTCCTATGTAATATAGTAGATTATATTCTATACAGGCCATAAAGTTCACATGTAATTTAACTTAAATTGCACATGGACTTTATGGTCACCTTGTATAAATTATACAAATAACTAAATGTAAAATAATTTACTATGTAGTATATTATATGACTGGAGCTACAATTTTAAACATGACAGTCCAGCCCAGACAGTGTTTTTAAACACTGTGGTCATTTTGTCCAAGACTCTGGCACGAGACCGGTGGAAGATTCTCAATCGCTCCTCTGTTTTCTCATCTGTGAAATGGAACGACGGTCCCCATGTGGAGCTTGGGGCTCCCTGCATAGGTGGGTGCGGTGACAACCAGGTGGACCCATGCAGGTCAGCAAGACACGTGGCGCCCCTGAGATTGTAGCTGAATGTTTGGAGGCCTGTGCATTTTCTTTTGAGACAAAGCCTCATTTTGTCACCCTGGGTAGAGTGCTGTGGTGTTGTCATAGCTCACAGCAGCCTCAAACTCCTGGGTTCAAGCAATCCTCTTGCCTCAGCTTCCCGAATAGCTGGGACCACTGGTGCCAACCACAGCACCCAGTTGTTTACTCTAGTTTTAGTAGAAACTGGGTCTCACTGTTGCTCAGGCTGGTCTTGAACTCTTGAGCTCAAGTGATCCTCCTGCATTGACCTCTCAGAGTGCTGGGATCTCAGGCATGAGCCATCTGTGCCCGTCCTGTGCATTTTGGGGGAATAGAGTCTGTAGCTCTCATGAGATTCTCAAAGATGACTTTGTATCCTTAAAGGCATCTTAGTTCCCCACACAGACATCTCACTCAAGTTGAAATCTGATTCCCAGGGTTGGAGGAGCGACCTGTGGGCAGGCATTTGGGCTGTGGCGTCGGACTGGCATGGTGCTGTTTTTGTGGCAATGAGTGAGTTCTCACTTAGTCCTGAGGCAGCTGGTTGCTGGAGTCTGCCCCCACCCCAATCTCCCTGAGTTCTGCCCACACCGCTCCCCTTCATCCTCCTCCATGCGTGGAGGCTCCTGGAGGCCCCGCATAGGTGCGGGCGTGGGCACCACACTTCCTGAGTGGCCTGAGCCAAATAAGCCTCTTTTCTTCATAAATCACCCAGCCTCGGATCTTCCGTTATAGCAGCACAAAACAGACGTGGGGCGCCCTTCACAGAGTGAGGTTTTGGTCCCACAGCCACCGGGCCTCACGTACTTCTCAGTGGACCATGGCAACCTGGAAGTCTGGGGTCTCAGCCATGAGTGTGGGCTCAGTCAGGCCAGTCCTCACAAGGGAGAGGTCTGGGTACTCGGGGTGGGCTGCCCCCAGGCCTGAGGGTGGGCAGGTGCAGCCTGTGCAGTGGGAAATACCTGCCCCACTTGAGCATAGCTGTGCAAGCTCTGGCAAGGAGACGATGTTTGTCCCTAGGTGGCTAACAGGTCCACAGCAAAAGAGGGCATGGTTGGGACAGGGAAAGCGTGGGCCTGATGGGTATTTTACACCTTCAAACCCCTCCCCTGCCACACTCAGGACTTACTCCCTGCCCACGCTCTCTGGAGAACTCCCTGCAGAAATTTGCTCAGCCAAAGAAGACCTGGGGTTCTGTGTCCAGGGCAAGAGCTGGGTGGCCATCCTGAGGCAGGCCAAACCCAACCTGGGGATGGTCATTGTCTGTGCTGAGGAGGGCCCGCAAAGATTGCCAGACACTGAAGAGCACTTGGGATGGGTGGACCCAATGGTGGGCGCCATGGACATGTCCAGGGTCTGGGAAGAGGCCTCCAGGCGGGCCCTGGCAGGCAGTCTGCAGTTCCGATGGTTTGTTTCATCCTCCAACCCGCTTTCTTGGGTTTAATACTTTGTGGGTTCAGACTCGGGATTGTGTGTGTGCCTGTGACCCTGCATTTTGCCCCAAGCCCTATTATCTGCATGGTTTGTCCTTAGAGCTGCTGTCTGTGTCCCCGACCGTGGCCCCCCAGAGTCCACCTTGTCCAGCTGTGTCAGGGCAGGCCAGCTCCCTGTGCTCCTGTGGCCAGAGACTGCCGGCTGGCCCTGGCTTCTGACCCCAGAGGACACTGTGCCATCCCCTTCTTGAGCCAAAGAGAACAAATCTGCCTGTGATAGGGCTGCTGCCCCCCCCAGCCTACAAAAATGTGGGGTTCTCTGAACTTCCTCAAACACACTTCCTCACCTAGGGCCAGAGTTACACCTTGAGCAGGGGATATTTATCTGTCGTCCACCAGATCCTGTGAGCCCCCACTTCCAGGGTACCAGCCATCTGTCTCTCTGCTTAATAATATTGGGGGTACAGCAAGCACTCAATAATTGTTGGATAAATGTGAGTCTGGAGGCATGACTTCTAGCGTCAGGTCTACAGGGACCTTCCAGGGTGGCCCTGAGAGGTCTTGCCCCTGCCAGAACTTCCCCATTGTGGACCCAAACATGAGATGATCAGTTGTCATGATAAATGTAAAGGTCTTTGATTTCATGACAACTTGGAGGGAAGACAAGTAGCTGAGGGGGTGGAACTGACAACAAGCCACCAACATTTTGGCAGGTACAAATTAGGAAATTAGGGAAAAATTATTAGGGGGTGATGGCCCCCATGTCCCCTTCCTGCCGCACGAGTTAGTCAGTGGGTGGCATGACTGAGGGTCTCCCAGGACTGCTCAGACACACAGTTTCCCACTCCCCACTTCTTGCCTGTTGGGTCTGGGTTGCCCCCTCCTCTGAGTCCCACCTGGCCACCCCTCCATCAAATGACAAGTTCCTCTCTCTCCCCCAATGCAATTATTCACCACTTCATAGCTCCCTGGCCTTGGATCCATTGCATAGAAAAATAGGGTTAAAGATATGCTGTTTTAATTAACTTCCCATGGCTGGGTTTCTACTCTCTTGTCGCCCTTGAAGGTACAAACCCCAAACGGAGCCCAGGGTCTGTGTTGCCGGCCTTTCTTGAACTGTCTGGGTGTTGCGTCCAGCCAGGCACTGTGTGTGCTCATGAGCCCACTTGATCCCTGGCCCTGGTATTGGTCTGAAATCCCCAGGTCTGGGGTTGACACAGGCTTCCTAAAAATACATGTAACCCCTGCTGGCACTCGGCTCCTGGGCCTCCGGGTAACGTGCTTCTCTCTTCGCCCACCAGCTTCTGGCCCTGGTTCACTCATCAGCATCCAGGGCGGCCAGTGCCTGGTGTGGTCAGCAGCAGGACACAGTGAGGCTGCTCTTGTCTGATCTCTCAAGCTCTGTCTCCCGACCCCTTCCATCAGCCCCTTATGGAGGAAGAAACTCTGGGTTTAATGAGCTGACTCGCCCCAGGTCCCTCAGGCAGGGAGGGAAGGAAACGAGATTCAAACCCAGTGTGAACTGACCCCAAGCCCAAGCTTGGCGCTGCTATCCGGGGACTCTTAGCTTGTTGGAAACACAGACTCCATGGCCGTCTGAGACTGATCTGGATGTGGGGGTGGGAGAGGCATCCCTGGTATTTGGGGGGAAGCATCTCAGGAGCCCAGCAGAGAAAGGCCCTGGGATGTAGTTCCTGACAACTCAGTGCCCAGGTGCGAGCGCCAGGCAAGGGGCTCAGTTCTAACCACCGGCACTGGAGGAAGTAGCTGCGGGGAAACTTGGAGATGCTCCAGGATTGATAAAAGTGACCTCTCCCCTCACTGTCAGCATTAGTCCCCACTCGGACTCTCGAAGGTGGGTCCCCCGCCAGGAGTCCCCGCTGAGCTCCCTCTGTCCCTTTCTCCCTTCCCTTCCTCCCAATTCTGTATTGTTGGGTCTAGGACTGAGTGGGGGGAGGGAACCTGAAACCTCTTTCCTGAGACGGACAACCCAGCTTCACCTGGAGGATACACAAGAGTGGACGTTGGTCCTGACCTCCAGGGGCGCACCACTGAACAGTCGTAACTCTGTGTGTGTAAGTACAGAGAAAATGCATCACACATACACACACACACAGAGTGTGCACCACTGTGAGTCTCACAAGAGGACTGGTGGGCTGCTGGAGTTGGACAAGTGAGAATTCACCTGCTTTTAGGGCAACAGGTGCTCCCAGTGAAGGCTGACCCTGGGGAGGAGAGGTGGGGTCTCCCCAGGATCTGGGGGAGAGGAGTAACACACGGATGGTTTGTAACAATTAAGGTAAAAGACGTCAAATAGGAAATAGATTTGCATCTCTAACCGCCACATGGGTGTGGTCAAAGACCACCACCCTCTCTCTTAAATGGTTCTTTCTCTACAAGTTCAGAGACCCCAACCTCCTGGCCCCCACTCCACCCGCTTCCAGGACCTGTAAGTGGTGCTGTGAGTATTATTTTTCACTTGTATTGATAAGTAGGCAATAAAAATGCACAGAGAACTCAGCTGGATCAATTTGTTTCCATTCTTTTGACACAGTGGTGGCAGTGGCTAAGACTGAGACGACCAGCAATGCTATTTCCGTGGTGAGAAGTGGTAAGATGTTGGGTATAAATTACCCTTAAATGTCACATGATAATGAGGCTGTGTCTCCAGTGATTTATCTGTCCCTTCTCACCCGCAAACACTCCAAGCTGGCAATCAAGAAGGCAGAGATCGTGACACAACCTTTGTGGTGTGAAAAATGGCCCCCCAAATTTATGGGAGACGCTGATGCCTTCCTGAGGACTCAATATTTACAGAACTTCTTTCCCGGGATTTCAAATTAAGAAAGGGGGACCTGCAGAGAGTGAAGGAGGGGGAGGCCCAGAGGAGGGGAGCCCCGGGCGCCCCCACCCAGGTCTTCTTCCCTTCCGCGTCAAGCTTTCTGTTGCCACGAGCCATTCCACTCTGAACTGGCTGCTGGTCACAGTGACTGCCTTAGGGGTACAGCCTCTGGATCCCCTTAAATGTCACAGGATAATGAAACCATGTCTTCTGTGGTTTATCTGAAGGGTGTCAACAGCTGAGCAGGTCTGTGGAACTAGGAGGGCCAGCCCCATGCCTGGAATGTACCTTCTGGTCCCCTGTGGTCCTCTAGTCCCTTCCACGAGCACAAAGCTGTCAACTCCAGCCCCAGGACCGTCACAGAGGGCCTTCCAGTGAGCATGGAGTCTCCTGGGTGACACATGAGTAGGACATGCCGCTTTCTGGCTCCTGATGGTTCTCAGCACTCTGGCCTGTGTGGGAACTCTCATCTCGGGTGAATGGTCCTGCACTGCTGCCCCACACAGATGCTCCATGCCTGCCCCAGGGCTGGGTGTTCCTGGGGGCGTCACTGAGCCCACTGCACCCTCAGCACCCCCCATTCCAGCAGCCCCAGGGTTCCCTGTCCTGAAACTGGACTTGCAACATTCAGGTCTTCCCCAGAGCACAGCCTATGTCTTGTATCCTATAGGATGGCAGATTCCGGAAGGTTCTGTCCCCATCTGGAGATGGCAGAACGTATGCCCCTGATGTGTGATGGCCCAGCCTACAGAGTCAGTGGAGGGACCTTAGCTCTTGCCAGGGAGGGCTGCCTCCAATGTGCGTCTCTCCTGAACAAGGGCATCAGCTTGAACACAAACTGAACTCATTCTTGGTGGGAATTCAGCACGTAAAGGCTGTCTGAAAGTGAATTGGTCATCCACCAAGAAGCCAGAAACCTCAGGCTTTGCAAAGTGAGAGAAAACATCGGACTTTTTGAGCACAACTTCTATATTTTTCTGGTGCCCTCTCCCTCCGGAGGGAGGTCTAACAGCTGGGAGGTGTCCTGCACCACCGTCCCCTCCCTGTCAATGTGAATGGGAATTCCCAGGGCTCTCCTGGCCGTCCACCCTGGAGGGAGACGTCTTCAACTCAGAGGAAGTTTCTTTTCTTCTCTCATTTCTTCATCATCTTGCTTGATTCCTGGCACAGTTTCCAAAGAGAAGAGTTGGGAGAATCATTCTCCTCCTGGGTCAGGCCGGGGGTCATCATCGGCCACTGGGAGGGAAGCCTCGCCTTCCTGGCCCAGCCCCACTGTGGGTTTTCCTCCATGTGGTTTGCCGTGCCCGTATCCATTCATGTATTTCTTCAGCACGGATCTGCTGACTGCCTGCTGTGCGCCACACCCTAGGCCGAACAAAACAGACACCACGCCCGCCCTGCCAAGCCTGCTGTCAGTGAGGCCGCTAAGCAGGGAGATAAGATCAGAACAAGTGATGTCTTGTGCTCCTGAAGAGCTGCTGCTTTGTGTGACACAGGGTGCAGGGCAGGCCCCCATATCTGTGCTAGGGAAGGAAGGGAAGGAGGGTCTCTCCATGCAAGGGGGCCCTTCTCTCACCTCCCCTCTGACGCCTGGGAAGTCCAGGTGGTGCAGTGAGTATGCAGCTCTGAAAGGTGGAGCTCAGAAATCCTCACTGACCCTCAACGCTGGTGGTTCCTGCTGTACTTCGAATCACCATGGCATCATGACCTCAGGTGAACACGATCGCCAGGCAGACACTGTTCTGAGGGCTTTGCGGCAAGTCCTCTGAGAAAGGGGTGTGACTATTTCCATGTTTTCATTGAGCAGCTTCTCTCTGTGCTCACCCATGTGACTAGCAAGGACACCACTGGGCCCACCCCCCTCCCCGTGGTCCTCTGCAGGCTGCATGCTCAGGACGTGGGCTCCTGTCTCTGCTGTAACAAACAGCCTTAAATTTAGAGCATTAAAGCAACAGAAATGTGTTATGACCTTGTAGATCTGGAGGTTGGAAATCTACAGTGGGTCTCTGGGCTGGAGTCTCCTCTGGAGGCTCTGGGAGGATGCTGGGGTCTCACTGCCCATGTTTTCCCAAAGCTCATGTGCTAAGTGGAATCACCAGAGGGGGTCATTAGGTCACAAGGGTGGAGCCCTCCTCTGTGGGATTAGTGCCCTCGTGAAAGAGGGCCTGGGAGCTCCCTCACCCCTCCTGATGTGTGAGGACATAGCAAGAAGTTGTCCTCTCTGAGGAATAGCTCCTCCCAGACACCAAATCCATTGATGCCTCCATCTTGGACATTCCAGGCTCTAGAACTATAAGAAATAAATTTCAGTTCTGTGTAAGCCATCAGTTTACAACTGCTCCAGCTTCTAGACACTACTGGCATTCTCTGGTGTCTGGCCCCTTCCTTGGTGCCCAAAGCCAACAAGGTGCCATCTTCCATGCCTCTCCAACTCTGACCCTCCTACTGCCTCCATGAGCACTCCTGGGATTGCACTGGGTCACTTTGAACCCAGGATGCTCTCCCTGGGTTCAAGTCCCTTCCATCAACAACTCTTGCAAAGCCCCTTTTCCATGTAAGCCTGTACCTTCTCAGGTGGTGGGGACAATGGGTAGGACCCAGTCTGCCACCCTCACCTACTGTTCTGGCTCCCACCTTACCCCCTGTCCTGAATGATCCAGGGCTCTGTCTCACCTGTCCCCCTGTTGGTAGCACTCAGCAGCCACGGAGTCTGGGGTACCCCACCTTGCTGCCAGCACCTTGATTTTACAGCAGCTTTGGGACCCAAGCGTGGGCTCCTAACCTCTGTAAGCCTTGGTTTCCCCATTTGTGTCCTGACAGGACAGCAGCACCTTCCTCCCATGACCACCTCTGTTATGACCCTGCACGTGTTCAAGAGGTCTGAGAAAACTGCCCTCAGCAGTCAGGTTCCGGTCTGGTTTTGTGTATTCATTGAGACAGGAATCACGTCAAAGACCCTGGTCAATATGGGGAGGGGGGTAACTGATTTGGCCTGAAAGGTGAGACATCTCAAAGTGGGGACTTATAGGTTTCAGGTGGGTCTGGAGAGCCTTTGATTTGTAATTGGTTAGAAAACTGAAGCTTTGTCTAAATGCTTAGGATATTCTCACTTAAGGGTATCTGTTAATCAGAGACCATCCATACCAGTTTTTTGGGAAACTCAAATGTGATCTGTTGAGTAAACTGAGGACCTGCAGGTGCAGCTGAGGCCTGGTAATGAGCTACAAGGGACACAGCCAGAAGGGAGAGGGCTATAAGGCAGCATATCTGACCTCCCTCTTCATGGCCAGGAACTCGGTTTTAGAGTATGTCTGGGGTCCCCTTGGCCAAAAGGGGTGCATTCAGTCAGGTGGGGGTGTTAAGACTTTATTCTAGCTCACGTCCACCAGTTGTGGCACTTCTATCATCATCGTCACCATCGTCCACGCCATTGGTAAGGTGCCCAGAGTACAGGGCAGCCGAGAATGAGTACATGGGCTAGGGTGTGACTCCAGAAGGTGCAGGAAGCTGTGCGGGCACTGAGGGGCCAGGGTCTTGTTTTTAAAGCCAATATAATCACTGAGGAGCCCTCTGTGGATATGTATTTAATTTTCCTGTTCAAACGTGTGTTACAGAGTATGTTGGACTCAATTCCCAATTTTGCCCTCCCATCTGCCCCTGTGGATTAAGAGTTCTGCAACCATTTACCACCGTGAAACTTATAAGAGGAGCTCTCATCCTGCCAGGACCCAGGCCGTTAGCTTCCTTCTCCAGCCCTGGGAGGCAGGTAGTGGCCACTCCGATGGCCATTTAGTGATAATGACAGGATCAAACCTTGATGAGGCACTGTCCCCCGTATGAGTATTAACTCAATGAATCATTCCATTCATGACCTCCTTTGTGCTACACAATGGTTATCGTGAGTGAGGCAAGTATCACTCTGATTTTATAGCTAAGGAAACTGAGGCTCAGAGAGTATAAAGGCCTTTGCTGGAGTCACTCAGCCTCCACACGTCAGAGCTATGAGGCTGCCCAGGCTCCTTTGGCTCCTGGGTCCTGCAGTCCCTAGGCCTGACCCTAGGATCCTACGCAGGCCAGTTTCCGAGCCTGGATGGAACCCTCCCCTATCCCAGGGGAGGAAGTCCCTTAGCAGGGCCTGGCCAAAGCTCTCTGTGCCAGTTATGAGGACTCAGGTTTGAACGGAATGCCAATTTGCACATGAATTATAGAAGTGCTGTCACTGTGGTGGAATTTAGGCACCTACAAGAAATGAGGTTTAGGAACAGGATGTAGTGGGCACGTGTCCAGGGTGGAGAATCTGGTGGGAGGTGGGCTCTGCCCTTGCCCTTCCCAGGCTGGAAGGCCTGTCCTTGGGTGCTCCCTGGCTTCTGCATAGATGACACCTTCCCAGAGTCTGGAATAAGGAGGGCCCTGCTGCAAAGGGTTCTGTCTCCTTAGGCACCCGTGGAATCTATCAGAGGAAAAGGACGAGGGATTTTGCAGAAGGAGAAAGGAAAGTCTTCTGGTCTATCCGCTGCTGTTTACTTGGATAAGCTGCCACTTTGTGGGCCAGCTCTATTTATTTACAGTTCATGGCTCTTAGATAAAACCACAGAACCACCTCTGGTGACCTGAGCTGAAAGGATTTCACTGGATGGCTTTGGGAAGCTCCAGGGATCAATGGGCAAGCCAGGCAGGATGGGCTGAGCCACGGAGGGTGTGAGACAAGACGGGGCACATCTGCCTGCTGGGCATGACCCTCTGCCACACACGGCTGTAGCTCCTGGGCCCGGCCAACAGTCAGGGTCACACACGCGCCAGGGGAAGTTCCTGACAGAAGCTCTCTGCTGAGTCCAGATCATGTTCCCTCTCTGGTTCTAAGAGGTGAGGGAACAGACAGGGGCATCTCTGCCCTTAACCTTCCAGGGTGGAAGGCAGGTTCCCGCCTCCTCATAATATAATAAAAAACTAAGCACAATACTGCCAGCCATCAGCAGACTGTCCACATGCTTCCCGTCCACCCTCACATTAAGTTCTCACGGCACTCATTATCCCCTTTCACAGATGGGGAGCTGAGGCAGGGGGTTGCGTGATAGTCACACGTGTTCTAAAAAGTGGTGACCTGCCCACATTCCTCACCAAGACACTGTTAGAATGTTAAATTAATCTTTTTATGTTTTTATTTTATTTTATTTTATTTTATTTTTATTAAATCATAGTTGGGCACATTAATACTATCATGGGGTACAGTGTGTTGCTTCCATACACAATTTGTATTCTCAGCCAATTGGCCAACATAGCCTTCATGTCATTCTCATAGTTGTTGTGTTAAGACATTTATATTCCACATTTAGAAAGATTCACATGTACCCTAATAGGATAGATCATAGGCGTGATCCCAACAATCCCCCTCCCTTCACCTGTCTCCCCCCCCCCACTTTCCCTGTATTCTTGGGCTAAAATTGGGTTATAGCTTTCTTATGATAGCTAACTATTAGTTTCATAGTAGGGCTGAGTGCATTGGATACTTTTTAAAGTACAAGTTTTAATTCTGAATTTGGCAACCAAGGGGTGTTTTCAAAGCTTAAATACCTGTGTCTGCCATGACCCTTTATGGGCTGACCTGTGGCGTGGTGGGAGCCGGCTCTGGTGGCGCCCTCCGCAGGGTTGATGTGAGCGTTGCACCCTCCCACCTCTCCCCCCATCCCTCCCCATCCCTCCACCACCCCCCCCCCCCGCAGAGGACTTCCTCCCTCCTTTTGGAAGAACTTCAAGGTGCTTACTCTGAAGTTGAAGGGTACAAAGTTGGCCCTCGTACTGGTGACATTTCCTGGCACATGCTTCTTTCTGCCCAGGCTTGTACATTCAAGATAAATCAAGAACAAGTGGCACCTTGTGCTCCTGAAGGGCTGCTGGTCTGTGTGACATGGGGTGCCAGTGTGTGTGGCATTGATACAGAGAGCAGGGGGTGGGGTGATGAGCACATTCTGTGACCTCAGCGTTCCCATATATGTCCCTGCTCCAGACCAAGGGCTCCCAGCCTCTGTGTGCTGGCACAGATTCCCCCAGAAATAGATTCTGCAGCTCAGTGGGGTTTTGCTAGGTGAGCCCACCCTCTGCTCGGTGGTTTCCCTACCCAGGAAGTTTCTGCGTGTTCGGAACGCCCCCCGGACACCTCTGTGCAGACTCCCTGGTACACCACTGCTCAGTTCTCATGGTAGCCTTTCACTGTCTAGAAAATTGCCACTCTGCTTCCCCCCATCTGATTTCAGGGCATCTTGGGGTCCCTGCTCAGTGCCCTGCACTCCTGGCTCCTACATCCATCACGCCTTCCATCCCATCATGCTCTAGTCTCCAGGCTGCTCATCTGCCTCTTCCCATAGCCCTGAGCTCCCTGAAGGAAGAACCCTTTGACCCTGCATCCTGGGACCCCGCAGAGAATGAGGCAGCTGGACTGCCCATTGTGGGTGTCGTTGCTGAGAACTTTGGTGTGTGCTGGGTGCTCTGCTGTGTAATCCCTCAGAGAGATCAAGGAAATTGAGGTGAGAAGAGCTGGCTTGGAAAGAGTTGGAGAGTCAGCCCTCCTGTGAGTCCTGTGGTCCATCCTCTCTGTAAGGACACAGGGCACAGTGGGGTGCGGGGTGCCTAGGCTTACCCGTGGTTTGGTGCAAGGAATTGGCTTCAAATACCTTCTCTGCAGCACCTGCCTCAGTAAAGGATGCTGACGAGAGAACTGGGTGTGACATGCCAACAAGGCTGTCAGTGGGATGTCCCTTTCGAGTCTGCCAGGGATGTGACAGGGACCAAGTGCTGACAAGACTTGGCACAGGCATCTCCCAGGGCGTAAATAAAGTCTACATTCCTCCTTGCTCTTGCATAAGCTGCCACATGGGTGAGCGCCTCTTCACAGGGTGCCTGGAGTTGGGCATCTTGGGGCATGTGTCTGCGTCCCACTGGTGGTTGACCAGCAAGTCTGCATGCAGAGAAGCAGTGGCTAGAGGAGGAGTCCAGCTCTGGCTGACCTGCTGCACCTAGAAAGGTGGCCCAGGTACTGAAGTGCTCTGATCAGAGAAAGCCTCCCTGAGTCAGGGGGGTGCAGCCGGGGCTCATGTGCAAAGTCTCGAGGGGGATCCACGCTGAGTGAGGGTCCGCAGGTGGTAACGGGCATGTGAGGGGGATGCCCCCTGAAGTTTGTGTGTATTTGCTTGGGTTGAATTTTGGTGAACATCCACATAGCAGACGACTGACTCTGCCTTCCTTGCACAGCTCACTGATGATTTGTCCAACCTCCCCTGGATCTTACAAACACCCCGTAATGACTTACTGTCAGCGTTACCACCGTGCACTTGCTGGAGATTTCCAGTGAGATGGTTTTTGTTTTTTATCATCCTGTAAGTTTGATTTGCCATATTCAATATACAGACAGAAATCTATGTTGGTGGATTTAGATGTGAGCGGGTGGAATTGATGTATTCTGCCAGTGTGGAGATTCACAGCTGTCATGCACTTTTCCTGGTAATTGGCCCCTGGTTACAATTTTCCAACCACCTATATTTCATGTCAGACTGGATATCGGCATGGCCATTAAGGTCCCTGCCTGTACAGTCTCCCTGAAGAGATGGTGGGAGGATTGTCTTTTATTTTCAATTCATACCCATACTTCTCAGCGTTGGGCAGAAGGGCACAGGCCCCAGTTCCCAAGATGGCATTTCAAGACAATTTCTTAGTGACAATCTGTTGCCCTCTGGTATGGTTCAGCAATAACAACTGTAGTCATAAGAATAAATGTTTACAGGGACATTGGCAAACATGTCACGGTGCTGAGATGTGAGGCCCACTCTGACAGTGATGTCAGACTCACTATGGTCGTGAGGTTCTTTCCCCCCAAATAGCTCTCATCTGGGCACCGGCCTTGTTCACAACAGGTGTAAATTGTTGGGTTATTAAATGCATTGTGCTTTGGTTTTATAGTCTGTTCGTTAAAGAAGCCAAAATCATTACCCGAATGACATGTGGAGAAGTCTGAACAGAACCCAAAAGTCAGTTTGCTCTTGGGGCATCTTGAATGTTTTGATCCTGGTTTAACTGGTCACTAACCAACATCCGTGATAGAAAGGTGTCCACGCACAGGCACACACACAAATGCATGCACTCATGCACACACACATACAGGTACATGCATGCATGTGCACACACATATAGGTACATGCATGCCTGTGCACACACATATACAGGTACATGCACGCATGTGCACACACACATACAGGTACACGCATGCATATGCACACACACATACAGGTACATGCACGCATGTGCACACACA
>CAUYQV010117038.1:0-13213 GCA_963574575.1 Galagoides demidoff
ACACCCAAAAGAAAATACACATTTTAGGTTTTGTGCTCAAGCCCTCAAAAATAGATTCTCAGGAACAAAAATCACACTAAAGTAAAGATATTTGTATCAGAATGTTCATTGCAGCCCAATTCATAATTGCTAGGTCATGGAGGAAGCCCAAGAGCCCATCGATCCATGAATGGATCAATAAATTGTGGTAAATTTACTTTTTGAATATTGTACTAGGTTCTTAGCATGGCTGTAAGAGAGCATCAGAACACTGGAGGCTGAAAACACCAGAAATGTATTGCCCCAGTTCTAGGGGCTGGAAGTCCAAAATTGAACCTGTAGGGGAGATTCCTGTTTTACCTTTCCCCCCTTCTGGTAATTGCCAAAAATCCTTGGCATTCCATGGCTTGCAGATGGATTCCAGGCTCTGCCTCCATTATTTGACCATCTTCTTCCCATGTCTGTGTCTTCACATGAAGTTGCCTTTTGTATGTATCTGTGTAGAAATTCCTCTCTTCTCAGAAGGAATCCAATCATACTGCATTAAAGCCCATCCTGATGACCTCATTTTAAACTGATTGCCTTTATAAAAATCCTGTTTACAGCGAAGTTCATATTCCCAGGTTCCTGAGTTAGGATTTCAGTATCATTTCTGAGGGGACATAATTAAACTCAGAACAAACAATATAATGAATCCATCACTTTGGAAAGAGACAAAAACCATTCCATGTTTAAGATTTATTGAATGAGTGGCTTTACATCAATTATTAATTTTTATTAAAGAAAGAATTAAGAATTACTTTATATTGGCCAAAGCAGTCAAAGTATAAGGCTATTATGAGTCTTGTCATTTTATCCTTAGATAAGCAAAAAATATTTGATTCAATATATTCAATATTTGATTTTATACTTTCCATACTTCTGACAAAGTCTTAATGGTAAATAAGTTGACAAAAATGAATTTTTTATCTTTAATAACCCTCTAAGACTTAAAATAGTCAGAAGGACCCTATTTCTAATGGATTGGAGATATTTAGGCAATCTCCTAGGGGTCTGAGTCCCATCTAGAGCAAAAGATGCTTAAGTACAAAACCTCACTGGTCTAGATGACATCGTAAAACCCACAGCAACTTCAACTCTTCCCCCGTATACAAGCCAATAACAAAACCAGGCATGACAGTGAAGCCACAAATCAAGAAATGGAGTAACATGTTCTCTATTGTCAGCTTCTGGTTCAAGGGTTAGAACACTCAGAATGTGAGTGGTTTCTTAGTGACTCCTCTTCTGAGAGTCTCTGATACTTATGGAAGTAGACTTACTATTTATAAATGCCTCATGGAAAACACAATCAATCACAATGAAAACTGTGGGTAGGCAAGGGATAATTGATGTAAGTTACTTGCTAATATTCCTAATTAGTATAGAAGACATGTGAAAAAGTAAAGCAAAGCATTTCTTGATTAGTTACATCAGGACCAATTAGGAATTTGGAAACTTATGGTAGAACATAGTAGGTTGCTAATAGCAGTTCCTGAAAGAATATTAAATCTATTATGTAGGGTATATTATTGATGGATCAATATCAGTAAAGTATCAACCCATTAACGATGTATTATTATGTCCTAAGGAAAGATTGAGACACAGAAATGAAAATATAAGATATAATACAGTATGACCTTCATAGGTGACCACTTCCCCACATTGACCACCACCTTAAGTTGACCTAATTTATATAGACCAGTATTGCACCATGTGTATGTACCGGTACAGTAGTCCTAGGTCCTTATGTTGACCACTTTTGTATGTTGACCATTTCGTTACAGTCACTTGGGTGGTCAAATTACATAAGTTCTACTCTAATTGAAATATAGGTTTATAGGCCATTTTGACATCCAATTTGCTGGGCGAAGCCTTAGCCATTTGGGCTTAGGCTTAAACTCAAGAGAAGAGACTGGTAAGAGCAATGTAGTTTCCTGGTCTTAAGTGAGATCTGGATTAGAAATATAGTGCTCAAAAAAAGTAAAAATAAGGTCCCGATTTTAATAAACAAGGCATCAATGTAATGAATCTGAGTAGTAAAGTTATAAGTAGAAAACCAATATCCATAAGTAATCTCAAGTTTAGGGAAAGTCTTGTGACTATGTTGAAAAAAAAAAAAAAGAAGAAGAAGAAGCTAATGGCCCAAGTTTGTTGGAGAAAAGAAGTAGCTCGAGCATTACCATAGGTTAAAATCCAAATTCTTTAATCTGGTATTAAACCTTTTCAATATTTGATTCTGATATAACTCCTTAACATTGTTTTCAACTATGCTCCAAAGCATATCACATTTTTCCATCTGCATAAATGTCTTTGTTCTTCTCTAAGTAAATAGTGCTCCTTACTAACTCCAAACTTCAACTCAAGTCTTCACCCTCCTCTTTCACTGGAGTGCCACCATCTCTACTTGACTATTTCGACTTGCCTATTTCCATTCCACTCCCAAAGTAAGAAGTAATGTTCTGTCACTCAGTTATATCAATAGTCACATACTGCTTCACTTCTTGCTTTAATGATTTCAAGTATAGTACTTTTAAACATGATTACAAATTTCTGGAGCATCTTATTTTCATGCTACTTTTTTTTTTTTTTTTTAAGATACAGGGTCTTGCTCTGTGACTCAGGCTAGAGTGCAGTGGTGCTATCTTAGCTCATCACAACCTTGAACTCCTGGGCTCAAGCCATCCTCCTGCCTCTAAAGTATCTGAACTATGGGTATGTTCTACCATGACTATTTTTGTTTTGTCTTGTTTTGTTCAAAAAATGAGATCTGGCTATGTTGCCAAGACTGGTTTTAAATTTTTAGCTTCACAGGATCTTCCTGACACAGTCTCTTGTTATTTGGGATTACCTGAAAAAGCTATCATGCCCTGGCATGTTTTTTGTTTGTTTGTTTGTGTTTTTGTATTTTTTTATGTTCCTACATTCCATCATTAAAGATATCATGCATATCATTAATACACATCATTTTGGAAATTTTTACAGACCCCGTCTTTAGGGGTAAAGATTCATTTGTTTTATACCAAATGGTTGTGTTAGGAAGATAAAATATTCTGACAATTTTTCTTTCCCTATTTAATTTAATATGATGCACATAGATGATGTTGTGAATTGAATTGAATTGAATTGAACTGCATCTCTTCAAAATATTTCCTAGAGTCCTAATCCCTAATACCTGCAAATGAGACCTTTGGAAAGGTCTTTGCAGATGTAATCAAATTAAGATGAGGTCATACTGAATTAGAGTTTACCCTAGTCCAGTATTTAGTGGATTTATAAAAGGGACATTTAGACACAGAAATTCATAGGACAGAAGGTGATTTGAAGACACAGGTAGAAATTAGAATGGTGCATTTATAAACCAAGGAATGATCGGGATGGTGGGAAACCACAGGAGCTAATAAAGATAAGGAAAAGGCTTCCTAGAGAGACTTCAGAAAGAGTATAGCCTTGCTCATACCTTGATTTTAGACTCTATCCTTTAGAACTGGAGGATAATAAATTTCTGTTGTTTAAATTACCAACTGTGGATTACTTTAATACAGCAGGCCTAGGAAACTAAGGCATTCCATCTGTAGCCTATTAATGAATGGTGTTGACCACCACTGACTGGTAGGTATTAGAAATACTCAGGTCTCTGTTGATATAAAGCCAACCATATAGCAAGCATTACTAAATTCTTGTGCAATATAGAATTTAAATGCCAAGTAATGCTTCAACTGTAAGTCATGTATATGTGTTTGTACATGTATGTAAAATACACGTATGTTTCTCAGACATTAGAGGACACAAGAATCATTGATTTCCATTGTTAATGCAAATTTCTGAGCCAACCTCAAGGTTTATTTCACAGCTTAGGGAATGACGGGATAGAAATCTGTGTATTTCCAACTACCCTGGGGAGTTCTGCAGCTAGTAGGCGATTCACAAATGACCAGAGATGAAGAATTTAAGGGACCACAAGTAAGGTTAACTAATTTACCAATATCAGTAAAATTTATTGTGCATACCATAAATGCAAAATGGTATAATTAGTCAAGTATGACATTTATTTTCTAGGGATTTATATATATCAGAGAATGGTGAGAAGAAAAATTTAAAACTCAAACTCAAGCTCCAGATAAGTAAAAAATTCCAAATCCTTTCCATTCCTTGGGAAAGTTCACATTATAGTATAACTATTGTTGTTCTGACTAATTACTGCTGTCTATGTCAGCAGAAACGCCATCTATAAAACAGCCTGAAAGAACACTCCCCGTCTATTCTACTGGAGTTTGTAAGACATCATTGTAGGCAAAACCTTAAGAAAACAACTGAACAAAGGCAAACCAATTAGAAAATCATGATTACAAATTGCTGGAATATATTATTTTCATGCTATTTTCTTTTGCTTCTTTTTCTGGTAAATAAATCAATAAGAAACATAATTTTCTTCATTTGTTTGCTCTTATGATATTTAGCAAAGTACCAATGATGTCAAAGTAGTGATAAACCAACTCACAGTCACAAAAGCCATTAAAAACAAGCTCTTTAAATGTGTTTAATTCCAGTCCATTCAAAAAGCATGACTGCCACTTTATTTTATTTTTGCCAAAGTCCTGTTATATTTTCAGATTGAATTCTAGTAAGCTGGCCAACATCTCACTGATATGTAGTGTATATTTTGGAATTTAAAGCATGAAGTCAGCAATGGCTTGCTGTGGGGTTAAGAAAAATAAGTTATTTCAGATTAAGACTCTAATTAGATAAAAATCACTAAGAAAATAAGTAATTTGGTAATGTCGGCTAAATTTACAAGAGCTCATATTCATCTTTAAGCCAAAGGTTGTGTGTACAATGGCAAGCGAAAATGAAAAATTGACTCAATTATTTAGACAATTCAAATCTAAAATTGCTGCTATTTAGGAAGTGAATATTTAGTTAATGGGGTCATGATTTATGTAAATAAACTATCAACACTGACCAATTAACAACCTGTTCCATTGCACTACAGCATTATCATAATGATTTTCATGGGAACACGATAGAAGTCCTCTATATTAAATGAAAATCACAAAATGTTTCATAAATCAAGCACAATACAACCAAAATATCTCAGTACCTACCTCCTCTCTGTCCCTGAGCGGATAAAAGTAAACGGGACCCAATGTAAGTAGAATTATGTTGAATTCTGAATAACTACCTTTATCTAAATATTTTTTTTTTAGCTTTTAAAGGATTCCTCATTTCTGAATACATTTCATAAAGTAAATTGAAAAACTCTCTAATAATAGCTTTTTATGAAACTGTTGTTTTAAATACGATCTTAATAGAACTGAGCTAAAACAAAAATGACTATATTTTACTTATTTTGTTTTTGTCGTTGTTGGCCTCTTTCTTTTCATTGATTTATTTTCTTTTAAAACTGGGGCATGACTGATAAACATTTACTCAGGACACATTTATTCAAATGTATTGACAGTAAAATCATTATAACTAGATATTTACATTTACATTGTGATAAGAACTGTGCCAGCATTGTCATCAGAATTTCATAAATCACTTATCTTCCTAATTATCCTGCTATTTAAGTAGATCAACTTTTCAGATTAGCTTACTGGAGTTTGGGGAGGTTAGGCTGCTCTCCCATAGCCACATGGCTAGAGGTGTGAGAGGTAGGATTTAAATTCTAATATGCTTAATCATTATGCTTGTTTCTGTCGGTTCTAGTTGCTGAATTAAAGATATTTTAATGCTAAGCTAAATTAAGAGCTACAAAAAAAAAAAAAATGATGTGTGTGTAACAGGAAGTAGCTAGCTTCTTGTTAGCTAGCTGAATCCTGAAGTCCTGTTGAGCCTACGTTATTAGCTTTCTGTTGGGCATCATTTAATTCTTTAAACATTTTAGCGATTGTGGTTCACAAACCCACTTATATGAGAATTACCTGGCAGCTTAAATAAAATGCCACTGTTTGAAAACAGAAGAAGATTTAAAAACCACTGCTAAAAGAATCCAACTTTCTATTATCTGTTTTCTGCTACGGAAGGACTAAAGACTTACATGACATGGTCCCTTCCTACCTCACCAACTTCCCGTTCTCCATGGTCATCCATTAGGCTCAAACTAAAGTGAACTTCCCATTTTTTTTCAAATGGGTCAAGATAATCTTTCATTACAGCTTTTATCCTAGTTCTTTTTTTCCAAAATGTCGCTATTCCTGATCTTTGAATGGCGATCTCCTGGCCCCTCCCTTTTTTCTCCTTCTTTCTCTAGTCTGTTACCCTTCTTCCTGTCTCTTTTTTTTTTTTTCACTTCTTCCCACCTCCTATTGGTCCTTCCTCCTCTTCCCTCCTCCTCACACTGACTTTCTCTTCCCTTCCTGTGTTGCTCTGTCTTTCCTTTCTCCCCTTTTTTCTCCTCCCTAGTCTTAACCTTTCCAACTCTGCCCTTTCCTGTGTCTTCTTCCTTCACCTCCTCCTGCTCCTGGATCTTCTTCTCCAATATATTCCAGTTGTTTCCAGATGACAAAATGGCCAGTGAAAACTAGTGATTTCTAGACGCTCTGAAAAAAATTATGTGAAAAGATGAAGACATATTTTCTAGTTTATATATCCAAAGATATGTTAGTGTAAATAAAATAATCATTTTGTATCCTATACTTTATTGGATTTTAACTGTTTACATTGGAAACTGGCCTTTTTATTATTTTAAAATCCTATGTGTCAATTGTTTTTTTTACAGAAGATGTCAGTTTGAAAACTGGGGAAACCACCAAGTCCAAGATGAATTTTTTTTTTCAAAGTAACATGAGGAAACAAATGTTTAGGTTACGTTGTTATCACTTCCAAGGTAAAGTTCAAGTTGTAGGAGAGCCCCTCACCCAGGGGGATGTGCTAAATACCCTCACATTGTGCACATTAGGTGAGATCCCACCAAATGCCCCCCGCCCATCAATTTCCCTTCCCTTTCCCTGTCCCCTCCTCTCCCCTCTTGCTTGCTAGATTATATTTGTGTTTTATCATTCATATGAGTATTTAAATGTTTATCTATTGGTTTCACATTAGTATTGACTACATTGAATACGTTTTTCCCCATTCTTGAGATACTTTACTAAGAAGAATGTGTTTTGGCTCCAGTCAGGTAAACATAAAAGATGTAAAGTCTCCATCTTTTTTATTATTGAATAGTATTTCATGGGATGTATATATGGTATATATAACATTTGCTAATCCATTCATGGGTTCATGGGCATTTGGATTGCTTCCATGACTTGGCAATTATGAATTGAGCTGCAGTAAACATACTGTTGCAAATGTCTTTTTTGTTATTGCTGTTGTTGCAAATGTCCTTGTGATAAAATGATTTTTGTTTCCAGGAAGATTAGCCCACATCACAAAGTCCCAAAACTGCAGATGCTGGAATGGATGTGGAGAGACAGGAATACTTCTACAGTGTTGGTGGGATTTGCAAACTAACACCACCTTTATGGAAAGAAGTATTCTCAAGTTGAGTTTTTATGTTTTATCCACCAGTAGTAAGTATAATTCCTAGAAAGAGTAGTTAGTGAATGTATTATTTATATATTATACAAAAAAATTCAGTCTTTATAAAACTTCTGTGTTGGATAGTGCAAACATTCTCTATCAATTGTATGAGTCCAGTGACACAGACCACTTTCTCAGGGAGTTAGACAAAGCATATTTGTTACCCACAGGTAGCCAGCAAGACAAACCAAAGCTTGGGATCCATGCCAAGCCAGTCCTCCTAGGCTTAGCGAAGCTGATGAGAACAAACTGAGTCACGTCTGTGTATGCACCACATCGCACCACAGCCAGAGACCCTCAAAGCACTTCATGCAGGTTTGTGTGCATGGGCACTGCTTGACTGACAGAGTTGAAGTTCCATGCAGCATCCTGTTCTAGGAGAAGCAACGAAGCGGCTCAAATTGTTCTGGACATTTCCTCTGTATCTCAGGCAGTTGCATTCAAAGTACATACTACCTGAGAATTGCAAGGAAGAGAGGGATGAGTTGGATCCTTTGAGAGCTGTCCTCCTAAAGATGTTAATGTGTTGTCCACGCACAGTTGATCCTCACCACACCAGTGCAGCTAGCCAAACTTTCCACCATCATGGCATGCATCTCTTCCCATAAGAGGTTTATGCAACTGCCAATATGTATTCTCCTCATGACCACAGCAATGTGGGAGTGCCTGGGAAGATGGGGGTGGGCCTTCTTCAACCAATAGCTGCTGGGGGTTGGAATAGAAATACTAAGCTCTCCTGTGTGTCCCATGGCATAATTAAGTTGCTCATTGCAACTCAGCTACCTAAATATCCTAAAAGGGTTAATTTTTAGAAGTCCACAAATGAAAGTAGAAGATAATTTATAAAATAAGTAGTAGAAGTAGTAAGTAGTAGTTCCCCGCCTCTTCCCTCCTCTTTCCTTTCCCTTTCTCTTTTTTTCTTTACCTTACATTCTCTCTCTCAACTCCTCCCTTCTTCCCCTGCCCCTCCAACCCGTTTTCTTTCTTCTTTCTTCCTGATTCAGTTTCTGGACAGAGGTGTATTTTCTAGAAGCATCACACTCTGTGTCTTCTTTGTGTGTGTTTGTGTGTACATGTGTAATCAAGAGCAGATGGAAGTTCCAATTAAATTTTTAGTTGCAAATCTCCCTGGTTCTAATTGTTAGCCCATGAAGACAATTACACACATGTAATGCTTGTTTGTTCCATTGCATTACTGGCTATGGAGACAACACAGAAAAGAGAAAATTACCTTTTAGCAAATAGCACAGCATACTTTGAGAGCTTTACTCATGTTTGTGCTGTCTGAAATCTGGCGTGATCTTAATTACTATAAAAGAGTTTTGATCATTTCAAGAATAAAAACATATGCATTAAATAAGCATAAAGAAAATTTTTAAAAAGCAAATGCATGAAGAACAGCATTATGCTGCTCTGTTACTGCCTTAATAAGTACACACACTTGCATGTGCACAGGCGTACCCAGAGCATTGGCTTAGCTGAACTTAACAGTTTCCCAATAGAGAACAGATGGGAACAAATGTCATTTTTCTGTAAGTTTATGTATTTTAAAATTTTATTTGCCTAGTTTTTAAGTATTTCACTGATTTCTTAATCTTTCCCTTAATCAGCACCCTATTAAGATAAATGAATTAAGCAAATGCCATTTTAAAACAAGCATAAAATCTAAACTGTGACTTTCTTCCAAAAGTGAATGGCTGAGCTTGCTTTTCAAAGAGAACCACTCAAATCAGAAGTCATCATTTACCTCCATTTCTAACTCTTCTTTCTGATTTTCTTAGATCTGTTAACATTTTATTTGTTTTTTCAATCATTCAAGTTCAATTTCGTAGGCTTAATATCTTCTGCTGCCAAGTGTGTGTGTGCTGGGGGGTGTGTGTGTGAGAGAGTATCTGTCAAACACCACACCTCTCACATTCACTTAGTTTCCATCTACATTTCTGAAATCCTGGTCATCCTGTAATGTTTCATTCAAATATCACTCCCTATGATTGACATTCAATCCAATTAACATGTACTGAGTGCCTAAAACACACTAACTACTCTGCTGCATAGGAGATTACAGTTTCCTGGGTGACACTCATAGATGCAATAATTATAAAGTTGAATTCGGCAAAACAGTTGAATTATGTGCAAATGGCAGTGTAAGGAGTGATGTGGAGGAGGAGGAAAATACAGAAAATTTCACAGGGCAAGTGATTCAGGAAATCTAACCTGAATTTTGAAGTCACAGGACAGTTCTCCAAACAGATAAAATAAAAATCATAGGAAGAAATATTAAAGACCCAGAGATACAGGAAACCAAAGCTACATGTCAGTCACTTAGCAAAGCTTTCAGCTGAATATAGAAAACAGGTGTAATCTGCAGCATAGTGACTATATTTAATAATACTCTAGTGTACACTTGCAATTTGCAAGAATAGATGTTAAATGTTGTCATCACAAAATTAAAATCAGTAACTATGTTAGATGGTAAGTATGTTAACTAACTTGATTGTGATAATCATTTCATAATACTATATAATAAGCATATCAAATTATTACATTACATTCCAAAATATATACAAATGTATTGGTCAATTTAACCTGAATAAATCTCAAAAAATAATTTCATTTATAAATAAGTAAATGCTTTTCTATCTTCCTGTATAAGAAGTATAGAAATAGATGGCTGCTGGTGCTGATTCAGTACCTCCATGATGTTGTACACTGTGCAGCAATTTTATTTTTATTTTTGTCCTTTTTTTCCTAATAGTAACAAGAAGACTGATGCAACTTTACCCATCTTGGCCTTACATGAGATGAAAACTAAGTGGTACCATAGAATTTCATGTACAGTCTTTCCTGAGTGCTCACACACATGGGATTGGTTTCTGGACTCCTCCTGATAAGCAAAATTTGCAGATGCTCAAATCCCTTATTTAAAATGTCATAGTATTCACACACAACCTACACACTTATGTTCTTTGTCCTTAGATTTATAATACCTAACACAATGTAAATACTATGTAAGTAGTAGTTTCTCTGTTTTTTTAAATATTTGTACTATTTTTATTGCTGTATTGTTATTATTTTTCAAATATTTTTAATGCATGCTTGGCTAAATCCATACAGGAAAACCTGTAATTATGGAGGGCCAACTGTATATCTAATTAGCTATAACTAGGTCTAATGGCCACTTGGCACTTCAGGCTGAAATCAGTGTTCAAAATTTGAGTATTTAGCTTTCATAACATTTACAGTAGAAACACGGAAAAGGGAAGGAGTTTAGAGTAGGGCTTGAATATGTCAACCAACAGCATCTTCTGTGGTGTATTGGAAAAACTATCTCCTGTTTGGATATCCAAAATCTCTTAAAAGGAGCACTGAAGTTGTTGAATCAAAAGAAAATGGAAGATAGTTCTTGGCTACACTTGGGTTTTCAACTTTGTACTATATAATATGTGCAGTCTAACCATCCCTCACCCAAACGGCACATAGGCTGAAGTAGCAAACCCATAGGTGCAATGCACATTCCAAGGAAATAGATTGACCTTTAGAAAAGGTCAGACAAAACCAAATATTAGGGTCTATCAGAAGGAACAAATGGCATATGTTTAAAGTAATGGGTATATAAATTAGCTTGATTAAATTATTCACATAGTATATATAAAGCATCATCATGTACCTCATAATTACATCTGATCATAATTTCTCAAAATATAAGCATCTAAACGCAATATGAAAGCCAAAGGGACCATAAATAGCTTCGACATGGAAGTATGTTGTTAGGACTCTCAGATCCAGCGTAGATCTTGCAAGAGCAGCTGTTTGAGGTAAACCAGAGAATTAGCTACACTATGCACTGAGCTTTATGTTACAGCCTACTAGAGGATGAGGATGTTCAGATGACTAGAAATGTTCAAAATAGGGCACATTTGAAGATCCATTAAAGAATTTGAAGCCAAACGATTGGGCATATTTTAGAATTATCATGATAGCTTTAACCCAAAGATAACATCAGGAGACAAGAATCTCCAGAAGAAATACAGCAATTCAGAAACCATAATAATGGTCCATTGCGTCTAATACTCCTAACTGATGCCATTTTAATCCTTCAAAAGATCCTTTGCTTGTTCTTCTATCATAGTACTCATAACCTTGTCCCATGTAAGTAGGAATTATGATTTTTTTCTTTTAATTTTATTATTTGATTTGTTCATTTTTTCCCAGAATTTTGAGTACCTACTACTCCCTGTTGTAGGTGATAGGGAGATAAAAATAAACAAAAGAGCATTTTTCTGTTTCTGTCAGTGTGTTTCCATGTTCACATGAGAAAGAGCTGATAAACATAAATAAACCAAGGCTGTTTCATTTTAAGATGCTAGAAAATTCAAGTGGGGTTAGGAAAATAACAAATAATGGAGAATCTATTATTTTGTATTAGGATAGTAAGAAAAAAATCTCACCTAAAATCCAAAACCCGAAGAAAGTAGGGGAGTGAGCAATTTGGTTTTATGGGGGAAGATGGATTAATGCAGAGAAAACAAGTGCAACAGCTCATGAGGTAATGCCTGTGCAATGTTTTCAATTACAAATAAGGAAGCAGCGTAATTGGCCCATAATGAGTGATGGAAGAGTCCTAAGTTACGATATCAGAAAAGCAGCTGTGAGCCAAATCATAGACAGATTTGTAGACAATGATAAGAGCATTGCCAGAAAGCTTGGAAATCATGCGATAATATTTAGCTGAAAGAGGACATGATTCGATTTAAGTTATATGGGATCACTCTGGCTGCTGTGTGGAAAAATAGCTTGTAATGGAACAAAAAAAAATGGAAGCAAGGACATCAGTAAGGGAGGGTGCTACAATAAGCTGAGAAATACGTCATGGGATTCTAGATATATTTTTACAATGTAGGTAAGAGACTGGCTGATGGTTTAGATATGAGGTGAGAGTGACAGGAAAGAGTCAAGGATGACTAAAATATTTTGCAGAGCAACTGAAGGAAACATTTCCATTAACTTAGTGGGGGAGATGGTCAAAGGAATAGTAGTAAAATGAGTAATCCATCTGGTCATGCTTACTTTAAAATAAATATTAAATAGCCTTCATATTTAAAGCTAAACCGGTATTTTTCTTTTTCATCTCAGACATTATAGTTTCTCCTTCAAAAGTTTCTGTTCAACATCAATGTTTTCTCTAGCTTCTTGAACATATGAAACACCATCATAATGTACTTGCCTGCTAATTCTCCCAACTGCTGTTTCTGGATCAGTTTCTGCTATGATGTGAATTTTTGTCCTCTCCCAAATTAATGTTGGAATTTCATTGCCATTGTAACAATATTAGGAGGCGGGGCATTTATGAGCCAACTAGGCCTTGAGGACTCTGCCCTCTTGGGTGGAATTAATGGCATTACAGAAGGCAAGTTCAGCCCCTTACTGCTGTCTCACCTTCTCTCCTTCCATCATGTGATGAAGCAGCAAGATGCCAGTGCCTTGATATCCAACTTTTTAGCCTCTAGAACAGTGAGCCCATAAATTTCTGTTCATAATAGTTTATTCATTCTGTGGTATTATGTTATAGCAACATAAATGGACTGAGTCAACTTTAATTGATTGTTTTTTATGCTCATGTAGAGTTTTATTTTCCTGCTTCTTTTTATAACTGATCGTTATTATTATTATTATT
>CAUYQV010117040.1:0-63582 GCA_963574575.1 Galagoides demidoff
TCATCCCATTCAATGGTGGTGATTTCGTTGTTCCGCATCCCAGCAAAGGCGTAGATGAGATGAGTGCAGAGGCAGGGGTCAATGTCATCAGGCTTGAAACGCCCCAGGCCTGGCCGGTACTGGGCCCAGTTGGTGAAGTAGCATACCAGCTGGTAGGCAGAGCCTGTTATTTGGAAGGGAAGAGTGAGAAACTATTACAGAGAAATTCTCTAGAGAGTCAGATTTCTTCAAAAACCAGAGATAATCAAATATCTTCGCTGTTTAAGTATAAAGAGAAGAGAGAAATCTATGGCAGAACTTTGTGTATTTCAACAAACACATAATTATCAGGCAATCAGGGCTGAAGATATCTCTTAGAACTCTGTGCCTCCAAGAGAGAATTAAAGAACCTCAGAAATCGGTGCCTTCCACTGAAATAAAACTTAAAACTGTAAACTATGATTTAGATACATTCCCAGTCCCCTCTGCATGCTACTAACAGCAATTGCTGATGCGTATTTAACATGTATGTACCAAGCACTGCTCTCAGTAATTTACTTATATTTACTTATTAATCCTCACCAGATGTCTGTGAGGTAGGTACTATTATTGTTTTTCTCATTTTACCCATTTGGAAACCAGGACATAGAAAGGATGAAAAGTCTATTTAGCACTTGTAGCTCTACTATAAGTGAGTAATAATTCCACCTAGGGAAAAATGAACTGCCCACCAGGAGACAAGGGTCCTGGCTTTCTGGTTTAGATTTTGCCATGAACTCCCTAGGTCAAGTCACATGGCTTGTCTTTGCCTTGATTAATAGCTGGTCTACGAGATTGAGTATCCCCCTTTCAGTGAAGAGTTGACTTCAAGGTTCACAAGACGACAGATTTGAAAATGTTTTAACAGCAGAAGATATCCTGTAGATGCCTCACCTTATTATATTTTATTATTAACATTTATTTTTTAGTCACCATCTTGTCAATTTCAGGTTGGGGATATTTAGACCAATGTTCTCAATCCTTTAAATCTGGTTAGGAAATTTTCAACTAGAAAAAAATGTAGTTAGTACTTTTTTGTATTAAAATTGAAGTACACAGGGCCATGTTGATTTTCCCAATTATGAAGAAACAGAGAAGGAAGATATGGTGGTTCATTCCAAGAATACTTACCCAGCTCAGCTGTCAGCACGAGGAGCAGAACTGAAAGCAACAGAGAAAAAAAAATAGTGAACTAAAGCAGCGGTTCTCAACCTGTGGGTCGTGACCCCTTTGGGGGTTGAACAACCCTTTCACAGAGGTCACCTAAGACCATCCTGCATATCAGATATTTACATTAAGATTCATAACAGTAGCAAAATTACAGTTACGAAGTAGCAACAAAAATAATTTCATGGTTGGGGGTCACCACAACATGAGGAACTGTATTAAAGGGTTGCAGCATTAGGAAGGTTGAGAACCACTGAACTAGAGGAACCTGGGGGCAGAGAAGTCTTTGTACACAGTGGCCTCATGTTAGCAGTAGGAAGATTTTTCTATATTTCATCCTTTTAAGACCCTCTGTAGGCTCCCAATCTTCTGAGAGTAATCAAACCTGAGGATTTCTCTGGGAACCCACTTGCTCCACTCACATTTGAAAGGTTGTTAAATGCTGCAAGCCTTTGGGGTTTGGTGAAGTCAGGGAGACTGCAGGGAATGGGAGACCTTTTGCCAGGTGACCTATGCTATTTTTGCCAAAAGCAATAATCTTAGTCAATTTGGTTTAAATTTGAAGATTAAAAGAAAAGTTTTAAAGGAGCAATGAAACAAGACAGAGAGAATAGCTCACAGGCAGAGTTGAGGTGGTCCCTTACCAGCGAGGAGAGTGAGCTTGGTCATCTTGCTCAGTGGTAGAGCCACCCTTGTACAGCAGGCCTTTTATTCTCTCTTTGTCCTCTCCTCTGCCTTATCAGATTTTCCCTTCATTGTGATTGCCTCTAAAGTGAGTGTTGATATTGGCAGTGAATTTAAGAACCCATTAATGATAGGGAAACAATACTATCTTGATTTCATTTTACAAGAAGAAAAGATCGAGCTTAAGCCCAGGAACCATGATAATAAGCCCCATTATGGAGTGGCTTATATAATTCAAAATGGTTTATGTACAGTGGGTTATATTTTCTGTTTGGATAGTGAAGCAATTAACTGGCTACTTCACATATTCTTTGTTAGGCAGAAGTACTCACTTTGAATTCATTCATTCTTTGCAGTCATTCATTCACTCATTGGAAGAATGAAGGTCTCTCCTTAAACAAGGCATGCACAGAGGGTCTTAGACTGCTCTTTTTCTTCCCAAATTCATTACTCTCTTTTCTCCAATTAATTTTCCTAATCCTATTCTTCCTGCTCTTTCCTAGACCTCTACCGCTGAGTGGCCTTCACTTGGTTTTTGTCAGCTGGGGAGGTTCCTTCCCTCTGTGCCACTTCCCTGGGTTTAGCCTGCTTTGAGACCTTCAGTATCGCATACCTCGTCACATAGACAGACCCTGAGCCTGATGGGAATACCTTCCCAGTGGTTCTTTCCCCTGGGCCAGAACCTCTTCTTATTGCTCATATTTCTGTGAATGGTTCCAAAGTTCTCCTGATCCCTGAGGCTGTGGGCACAAGAGTTTTTTTTTTTTTTTGGATTCCTCCTCTGCTCTACATGGCCCCTCCATCATGACATCCACAGTGCTCCTCTTGTTGGTCCTAGAGCTCCTCCTCCTTAGGACAGTCCCTTCCATCCCCACCATCACTGTTCTCAGAGCTCATCGCTGGTGACACCCTACTGTAGCTTCTCTCTTTTCCTTCTCAGTCTATTCTGCAAGACCTCCACTCCTTGGGGGATTGAGTTTAATGGCTTCCTATCACCTTATAGTTCTTTCTCCCTAATCTGTCATCAAGATTGCACAATCTTGCCTTGATTTACCTTTCCAGCTTCGCCTCCTGCCAGCTTCTCAGTTTAAACCTTGCATATTAAATTATGCTATTCTCTATATTCAAAAATAGTCTCATCTTCACACTTTGGCTGAGGCCCTTCCACTCTGTTTAGGTTATAGAATATTGTCCTTCTGTATTCATCTCCCGTGCTATCTCAAAAAGCTCAGCTGAAATGCTTCCCCCCTTGATACCTTTCCTGATCATCACAGCTGAAAATGACCACCTTTCTCACCTCTGCTTCCCTGGCATTTTGTTTGTTTTCTTAAATGGATCATTGGTAAGGAAAAAATGTGGAAGCATTGGAAACAGCCATACAGATTGAGGTTCCTTTCTACCACTTATCAAGTGTGGGAAATTGAGAAAGTTTCTTAATCTCAGTTTCCTAATTTTAAAAAGTGGGATACAAATGTTTGCTTTGCAGGGTAGTGTTAAGCATTAAAAAAAAAAAACTTATGAAGAATCAAGTGCATAATAGGCACTGCAGAAATAATAATTATAAAATATTTGTACATGTCTTATCTCCCATTTGATTGAAAGCTCCTTAAGAATATTACTTCAGGGCGGTACCTGTGGTTCAAAAGGGTAGGGCACCAGTCCCATATGCTGGAGGTGGCGAATTCAAACACAGCCCTGGCCAAAAACTAAAAAAAAAAAAAAAAAAAAAAAGAGAGAGAGAAAGAAAAGAATATTACTTCAAAAAATAAAGAGAAGAATACTTGTCAAACTCACGTTGATTCCCATATTGCACCCTAAAATCTACTTCCTATACGAAATAGGCCACCCAAATAAACATTCATTGGGCACAAAATGAATTAATTTTAGTAGGAATAACTTTTGTATTTTACAGACAAAAACCAGGCTGGTGCAAAGGCATCTTTGGGGTTAAGGGTCTTCTGATAGCTTTAAAGTCACACAGGCTATCTACTCATGCTGCTTACCTTAGCACAAGAGCTAGGATTTGCAGGATGGACTTTAGTTAAGCCTTCTAGAAGTTTGAGGAGGACTGCTATAAAATTCATAGCCATAAGAGTGAGGCACTAAGGCACTTGTACACCAGCTATACCTGTAGGAAAGGTAAGAGGTCTCTCTCTTTTTCTCTAGCCCACCAAGATCATCACTGGTTTCTCCTATCTCTTTCTAGCTGTTTTCCAGAAGATTTAAAGCCTTCCTTGCCCTTAAAAGTAAAGTATGTATTCTTTGATCACTTCTAGGAGCCTTGTGGGTGAGACCTTGGGGTTTTCCAAGTATAAGACCTATTATCTGCAAAGAGTGAGAGTTTGACCTCCTCTGTCCCCATTTGAATCCTCAAATAGCTAAAAGTAGACCTTCTATTTGATCCCTCAATTCCATTACTTGGTATCTACTTAGAAGCAAAAATACCATTTTATCACAAGACATTTGCACTAGAGTGTTTATTATAGCTCATTTCACAATTACCAAGATGCGGAATCAACTCAAATGGCCATCAATTTATGAATGGACTAATAAACTGTGGTATATGTATATCATGAAATCCTATTCAGCCATAAAAAATATGGAGACTTTACATCTTTTGTATTTAGCCGGATGGAACTGAAGGACATTCTTCTTAGTAAAGTATCACAAGAATGGAAAAGCAAGTATCCAGTGTACTCTATACTAATATGAAGCTAGTAGAAAAACAACTATACACCCACACAAGAGCAAAACACAAGTATATCTAAGTGAGGGGGTGCGTGAGGAGGGGGCAGAAGGTGAGAAGGGAGGGGAATTGGTAAGCTCTCACCTAAGGTGCACAATGTGAGGGTATACAACACACCTCCTAGGTGAAGGGCCCAACTACAACTTGAACTTTACCTCAGAAATGCAAACAATGTAATCCTGTCATTTGTACCCTTATATTAATCTGAAATTTAAAAAACATAAAATAAATTTTAAAAAATTTAAAAAAGTAAAAAAGAAAAGTAAAATAAATGAGCTAGGGAGTGCTATAACACAGCAGCATACAGAGTTTTGTACTGATTTCTGTGGGTCCTGAATTCAGTCCTACCTCTGGTTTGTTTGGGGTTCCCATGATCAGAATGACATTGAGTTCTTGACCCTGCTTACTCCCGGATGTTAAGGCTCTCAGGTGAGTTCAAGAAAGTCCTCAGTTGTTTGTACTAGTTCAGTAATGGAGGAGGTTTCTTTAAAAGCCTTCCAACCCTGCTATGGGCTTCTGGAAAACCCACAGAGGGTGCTGATATTCCTTTGTTTTGGCCTCTTTTCAATAATAAGGGCAGAACCCCCAAGCTAAAGTTCCAGGGTAGGACCTACTCACCTCCCTCAAAGGACCCAAAGGACAGATTGCAGCAGTAGCAAAATTAGGGGTGGAGGGAGGAAATAAAACCTTTAACCCAAGTCTGAGGTAATGATATTAATAATGATGATAAGCTCCTAAACTTGGAAGTCAGAAAATATCTAGTGTGAACTCTACCACTAACATGCTGAAGGCCTTGGGCAAGTCATTTAAATATACCAGAAACATACTAACCAAAAGAAAGTAGGTATAGCTATACTGATGTCAGACAAAGTAGACTTTAAAACAGGAAGCATCCCTAGAGATAATGAATGACATTCATCATAATAAGGGGTCAACCCAACAGGAAGATATCAAAGTTCGTAATCTCTATGTACTTACTAACAGCTTCAAAATATGTAAAGCAATAATTGACAGAATGAAAAGGAGAAATAGACAAATCCACAATCATAGTTGGATATTTTCAAGTACCTTTCATAGTAGTAGAAGAAGAAAGAAAGAAGTTGGTAAATGAACGGATCTGAGCACATTCTTACTATTTGGCCTAACTGCTGGTGTACCTAAAACATTATATCCTCAGTTGCACAATCACCTTCTGTTCAAGTGCACATGAAGGAATGAAAGAAGAAGAGATCCTGTTTCCAAAGAGGGTCTCTCCGTCTAAAACAGAGGAGAAACACTCTAATCACATCTGGCAGGTGGTACTCCTAAGGGGGAATGCAAGAAAGCTGCTGAGAGGACTGATTCACATGGGCAATCAAGTAGGAGGTATTAAATGAAGGCATCCTCCCTTCAGTAAAAGATGAGTCACAAGTTAGAAGGAGGAAAGGGAGGAGATGCAGTCCCCATCCCCTATAATCTTGTAGTCAAAAGCTGTAGTTTACAGTAAACACCATGGGAATACACCTACATCAAACCATTCATTAATGTTCATTCATTTATTTAATAATAATTATCTAGAGAATGCCCGCATTGTGTCAGGTAGGTGCTTGGCTATGAGTAAACAGGACAAGGGCTTCCCATCACTGGTGCAGACATAAATAGAAATTCGTGATCTGGGCAATTAAATGCTACAGGGAAAGTTAGTCCAGCGTAACTGGCACAGTAAGCGAAAAGGAATCCAGGTAGAGGAATGTGCAGCCATGCATCTGGATTTAAAGGTTCCAAAGGAAATGATGAGAGGCAGAGAGAGAGAATCAAGGAAACATTATTGGAGAAGATCAGTTTTTTGAATATTCAGCATGTAGCCTTGACCTACAGTGAAGACAATGGAGAGACAGGGGAGTTAGGCAAGCCCAGCAAAATGATTATGCAAAACTTCACCACTAAAAAAAAAAAAAGACCTCTGATGCGCTGATGAAATGGGAAAGGAAGTGAAGCACACATTTCTGAACATATAAAATACAAGAAATAGCTAATAATGTATTATTTATACATTATTATTAGTTAATAATGTATTATTCTGGAAAATGGGATTGCAGAACAAGTGTGGATGATTGTGCAAATGGACACAGTGCTTTTTAGCCCCTTGCATCAGGAGGTGGAGTTGCTCTGCCTACCCCTTTGTTTTGGGATGACCTTGTTGTTTGCTTTGACACAGGGCAGCTAGAGTAACATTGTTGAGTTCTGGGCCATGTTCTGAAGAGGCCACGTGGCTTTTGCTCTCATAGTCTTGGAAAACCGAGCCTGCCACATGACCAGAGCTAGCCTGAGAGACAATGAGAAACATGTGGCCAGTCACTCCCACTAGCCCTAGCTGATAGCCAGGCAACCCCAGAAGCAGCCAGCTAGTTGACCGCCAGCTGACCACAGATGGAGGAGTGAGTCCAGCCAAGACCAGACGTGTGTTGCTCACCCCAGCCCAAACTGCCGGCCCACAGAATTGTGAGCTAAATAAATTGTGGCTGTTTTGGTTTAAATTTAAATTTAAATTTTTGAAACTATGGCCAAAAACATATAATATAAAATTTATCATCTTGCCCATTTATAAGTGTGCAGTGCAGTAGTGTTATCTATAATCCCGCTGTTGTGTAACAGATCTCTAGAACCTTTTCATCTTGCAAAACTGAAACTCTGTACCCCGTTTTCCCCCTCCCACATTCCCTGGCAACCAGCATTCTTTGTTTTCATGATTTTGACTACTCTAGATAGCTCACAAAAATAAATTCATACACCATCTTTTTCTTTTGTGGCTGGCTTATTTCTTTCAGGATGATCATCAAGTTTTATACATATAGTAGCATATGAAATTGTTGCTATTTTAAGCCATTCTATTTTGGGGTGGTTTGTTATACAGTAAGTTAAGTGACACAAATGGTCTGATTCACCAAGACTGAAGTAGAAGTTTGAAATTGGTGAAAATATAGGTCATATTAGTTGGAATGAAAAGCAAGCAAAAAATCCTATCATATAGGCTTGCGACCAAGACTTATGAACCAGGCTAAGACCTGTGAGCTTTGTCAATAGGCCAGTTCCCTAAACTGTCTATCAGAACTGGGTTAATGGGTGTTGTGTTCACGATGAAAAGGGTTCTTTGGATATGTTAGAGAAGTGCTGCACGTGAGATGTCTGTCTCGGAAAATCACACTTCAGGTTATATTGAGAGCCCTGAGAAGTCCTCTGTATTTAACCCGCCATCTCCCAAATGCCTTTAATCCACAGAATTTTTTTCAAGGAACCCACATTACCACCCTATAGAACATGACAAGAACAGGCTTGGAACCCTTCTGCCATAATGGTACATTTTTGTTATCTTATAGGTCAAGAAATATATGTATTACAGTTCTGTCCAGTAGAAATATAATAGAAGCCACATTGGTCATTTTAAATTTTTAATAGGCATAGTTAGAAAAATAAAAAGAAACAAGTCACTGGGTGGCGCCTGTGGCTCAAAGAGTAGGGTGCTGGCCCCATATGCTGGAGGAGGCGAGTTCAAACCCAGCCCTGACCAAAAACTGCAAAAAAAAGAAAAGAAAACAAGTCACATTAATTTAATAATATATTTTACTTAATTTATCTAAAAATATTATTTCAGCATGGGATCAACATAAAAATCATTGAGATATTTCACTTTCTCCCCATCTATTAAGTCTTCAAAATCTGGTTATGTACTTCACATATAGAATACATCTTAGTTTGAACTAGCCACATTTTCAGGGGTCAGTAGCCAACTGTGACTAGTGGCTACCACACTGGACAGTGTGGCTCTAGAGACCCAAGCAGAGAGCTAACACCAGCTCCTCATAGGTTTGCTTTGATTGATCCCATTTTGGACTTAGGCCCTTCCTTCCTTTGGAAGAATGGCTACAGGGAGCATTCATATGTAAAAATTAGCCTTTGTATTTTACTGTAGCTGCTCCAGTCTTGGAATCTAAAATATTTGTATTTGTTTTGTCGGTTTGTTCTGATTTTCTGGACATTAATTCTGTAACTGATTTTATTTCTCATTTGTCATTTGGTTACAGAAATACAGAAGCAAATTTGTGGCCCATATGTAGCATGAGTATAGGATAACATTTTCCAAATGTATTTAGCTATGTACTAGTTTGCAAAAAGCCAGTGTTATTCAGAACATATTTTTCTTTTTTAGACAGAGTCTCCCTTTGTCACCCTGTGTAGAGTGCTGTGGTGTCATAGCTCACAACAACCTCAAACTCTTGGGCTCAAGTGATTCTCTTAACTGTGAAATGCTGTTGCAGTTAGTGGAAAAGCCACCTGTCAGATCCAAATGATTAACAGTGACTCTTTTTTTTCCTCTTTTTTTAATGCAGTGGTGGAGTGAGCAACTAGGGACAGAACAACAGTGGAGCAAGTGAATGTCAATGGGAAGAAGAGTGGGCAATGTCAGGGTGCCAGCTCCCACACACTTGCCCACCTCTGATCTGAGCACCTACAGCTTCTCAGCCAGGAGGTTTAAAGACCCCAGGTGTTACTCATCTACCCCTTATTGCTGAAGATGGTAAGGCGACTGCCCAATTCCTGGACTGGCCAGACAGTGGTGGCCTATGCTAGCGGCTGGGCACAGTGGCACATGCCTGTAATCCTAGCACTCTGGGAGGCCAAAGCAGGTGGATTGCTTGAGTTCAGGAGTTCAAGACCAGCCTGAGCAAGAGTGAGACACCATCCCTATGAAGAATAGAAAACAAACAAACAAAAATTAGCCAGGCATTGTGGTGGACACTTGTAGTTCTAGCTACTGGGAGGCCGAAGCAAGAGGATCTCTTGAACCAGGAGATTGGAATTCATACGGCCATGGGTGGCCAGTGTCAGAGAGGTCTGCACTTCTCTGGTGAGTAAACTAGGGCAGGTGGGGTGCTCCCTCTGGCCAGCTCATTGCCTTAGAGAGATGCTGTGCAGTATTTCCCTCACATTCTGGCCAGCATCCATCTGTTTTTGCAGTTCAAGTCACCTCAGGAATGCTAGATGAACCTATAGAATTTTTGAAAAAATTCAACACCTTAGCAATGAATCACCCAGCCAGTGGGTGGATGAAGAGTGCAGGTCACTACATGAGTTGCAGGCTTTGATAACCTACAATTCTAACAAGCATCTTCTCTGTAGCACTGCACCACTATATCATCGGTTGGGTCCCTCAGTGCCAGCAAAGCAGTGGCCTGTGCCCCCTTCATTTACCCTAAGTGGAAAATTTTGGCACCTCAGCACAGTTACCTCAGCTCAGCTCTCCTCCCCTAAGACATCCCTTGTTAGGAATGGGGGCAGTGGAGGACACCAGGGATGCTCCTTCCTTCCTGGGCCCCCTGCAAACCAAGCCCTACAGAGAAACCAGGAGATAGGGGCAGCCAGACAGCCAGGGTCCTGCCTTATAATGGCTTCAAGGTTCTGGATGGGTTGCTCTGAAGTCACACAGGGGTCTTAAAACTTTGGGTGGTACCACTCAACCTGCTCCACTCTGCTTTCCCCCCTGTCCTGAGATCCAAATGGCTGGGAGTGAGGCCTGGCATCCAATTGCAGTTGGGCCAAAGGGCAGCACAGAGATTGAGTTAAAGTCTGCACATCAGAGCCAGGCAGCCAGCTTTGAAACACATTTTTCAACTACTTGGCCTTGGGTTTCTTAGCTTCTCTGCCAGGTTCCTCATCTGCAAAGTGATCGTGTAATAACCATGCCTACCGCATGGGGTCCTCAGGAAGATTCAAGGAAGTGATATTTACAGAGTGCTCAGGACAGAGCCTGTTCACAGAGTGTTATCTGAGAGTTTTTTAAATAGGTAAAGCAGCAGGAAGTAAGTTAGAGAGGGGATTTGGGGAATACCATGGGTGACCCCAGCTGGACTTTTTCCTGGACTAGCCAGGACAAAAAGATAAGGAGCCATCAGGGTGTGGGGATTCTCAGGATAAAGACACACTCTAACAGTTGTGAAATATGGATGCTAAGTATGTCGAATCCAAAAGAAATTATGTCCTCTTTTTGTCATTAGTTCACAAAATGGCTGCATGGGCACTTTGTGCAAATGTGAGTTCTTCTTTTCTGCAGTTTATGAGAACATTCTGTGTGTAATAGAATCTCTGATGGACAATTTTGAATCCCTTTACATGATTCATCCATCATATAAACCCAGGCATATTTGAGGGCATAAAGGGGCATTAGAATTATGTAAATTTTAAAATATTTGTTTATGATTAAAGGATGGTTTGTTATACTAATGGACTTATAAACTAGTTCTATTAAAACTGTTTTCAAAGATGTCTTTTTCAAAAATGTAAAAATAAATATATGTATAGTAAATAAAAATGTAAAATTCTGAATAATTGTTCTTGCTACATATTCATAAACTTCAGTTTCTTGGTTCTATTTCTGATACTCTGCCACTGGCATGTTTTTAAATAGGGTTTTATTTAAATTTCTTTTCATAATATTGTCTATAATCTTTTTCAAAGTTAATTTTCATAGCTAATCAGTTTGAAAATGCTGATACCTCCTGTGTTAGTTTGTTGGGGCTGCCATAACCAAGTACCACAGACTGGGTGGCTTAAATTTATTTCCTCACAGTTCTAGAGGCTAGAAGTCCAAGTTCAGAGCTGATTTCTTCTGAGAGCCTCTGTCCTTGGCTCGTAGATGGCCATCTTCTCCATGTGTCTTCCCTCTGGGTCAGTGTCCTAATTGCCTCTTCTTATTAGGGCACTAATCATATTGGACTAAGCCCACCCGAGTGACCCTATTTTACCTTAGTAAACTCTGTAATTAAAAAGTTGGAGCTAACTCTTCAACATCAGATTTTTGGAGGGATGGAATTCAGCTTATAACATCTATTGACTTTCTTTGTAGAGCAGAAAACTTTTTTTTCTACCCTGGGTAGAGTGCTTTGGCAGCTTAGCTCACAGCAACCTTAAACTTTTGGGCTTGAGTGATCCTCTTGCCTCAGCCTCCAGAGTAGCTGGGATTACAGGTATGCATCACTATGCCCAGCTTTTTTCTTTCTATTTTTAGTAGATATGGGGTCTCACTCTTGTTCAGGCTGGTCTCAAATTCCTGGGGTCTTGCAATCTACCTGCCTTGGCCTCCAGAGTGCTAGGATAACAGGTGTGAACCACCCAATCTGGCCAAGAAACTTTTAATTGAAAAATTTGAATGGAGAAAAATTCCCTCTACAGATGATCAGAGCAAATTCTGTTAAATGTGAGATATCCGCAATTCTAATTTTTTCTATTTAAATGTTTAAATATTTTCACAGGTGCTCTTTTTTGCCTCCATCCAGAGAAACTTTCTTTGACAAATATCTTTACAAGACAAAACACGTCTAGCAAGTTATCTCTAGGATTCTTTTAAATGTTTCACCAAATTTATTTATTTATTTATTTATTTTTTACAGCATCCATTCAAAGTGGTGAATATATTTCATCAGATTTAAATGTTGCAAGATCATAGGCTTTTCAGTTTCTTTCTAATCTAACATAGCAATAAGCATTTCCAGTTAAAAATAGTAGTTCATAAAATAATCAATCCATCAATACAAATGGAAGTATTTCAAAATACAGTTATAGAATTTGTATTTTGTATAGCATTTGAGGACTTCTCATTTAATTTGTTGACATCTTTCAAAGTCTCACTATTTACAACTTTCCTTTTTTTCAATAATATTAACATCCTAAAATTTCCAAAATTAAAGCATTTTGGAGTTCCATTTGCTGAATTTTTTTGTTTTTGTTTTTGAGAAAGGGTCTTATTCTGTCACTCAGGCTGGAATGCAGTGGTTCAGTCATATATCACTGCAATCTCCAACTCCTGGGCTCAAGGAATCCTCTAGCCCCAGTTTCCCAAGTAGCTACAGGGATACATCACCATGTCCAGCTGATTTTTTAAAATTATTTTGTAGAGATGCAGTCTTGCTATGGTCTCTAATTCCTGACCTCAAGTGATCCTCCCCACCCTAGCCTGTAAAAGCACTAAGATTATGGGCATGAGTCCCTGTGCCCACCTAGCATTTATTTTGAATGATAAAATATCACAGTTTTGGAAGGACACATTAATGATTTATGGCCTACAAAATGTCCTAGGACATTTCTGTCCCATCAGGTTTTTTTTTCACTTTGGAAAGAATCCTGTTTTGTGGTTTTACATAATGTTATGCTCCATAAATATTTGAATTCTCCATTATCACTGAAGAAATAATTAATTTTCAAAGCTGAACTTTCTAACTGAACTTTAATAGCATTATAATAATGTCAGATATTTCCTGTTGCTATGGTTTTCATGTGTCCCCTCCAAAGTCCTTTGAGAAATTCAGGAGTATGAAGAGGTGGAACCTTTAAAAAGTAATCTAGCTATAAGTGTTTCTCCCTCATGAATAGGATTTACCTCTTTGTGCAGTGCAATTGTTCAGCTAGTTCACCCTCCTTCCTTTCGCCATGTGAAGAACATGGCAAGAGGGCCCTCACCAGACATCAGATGCTTTTACCTTGACCTTAGACTCTTTGGCCTCTAGAACTGTGAGAAATAAATTTTAGTTCTTAATAAGTTACCCAGTCTGTAGTATTCTGTTACAGCAGCACAAACAGGCTAAGACATTTAGAAAGAATATTATTTTTATGTAATGTACCCTTTCAATATTGGAATTCATATTATCATCACAATAATAATTAATTTTCAATGTTGGATTTTTAACTAAATTTACAATAGCATTTATGACAATATCAGATGTTTATCCTTTAACAAAATTAATTACCAAAAAGCTTTACAGGCAGTCCCTGGGTTATGAATGAGATGGGTTCTGTAGGTTTGTTCTTAAGTTGAATTAGTTGGAATGGTACATTTACCTATTACCTGTAATCCTGTAATGACCTCTGTTTGTAAGTGTGAGTCATATGCAACATCTATGTATGTAACTTGGGGGCTGCCTGGTTACTTAGTTTGCGTTCATAAACTGGGTGGAAAAAGAAGCCATCTACTTAACCATTGTTAGAATCAATTTACCTGATTTTGCATTTTGTATTTGATGGCCTTGATGTTAATTTGGTATCATTTAAAACTTATGAATCTGTCCTGCAGATAGAGCTTCACTTTTGTACATGTACACACACACATACATAAAACTTGGATTAGAGGAGGAAAATTAATTTGGAGCATCAGTCATTGGGTCACCCAATGTACCCCATGTTTGCATCAATGTATACAGAAATCAATTAATTAAAAAATAAATAAATAAATAAATAATTGTGCTTCACTAAGTGTTTTAGTCTATTCAGGCTGCTCTAATATAATACATAAATGGGTAGTTTGTAAAAACAGAAATTAATTTCCCACAGTTCTGGAGGCTGGGAATCCAAGATCAATCCAAGAAGTGGACAGATGCAGTGTCTGGTGAGGAACCCACTTTCTGGTTTACAGATGGTAACTTCTAGCTGTGTCCACACGTGGTGTAAAGGACCAGCTGGCTCTCTGTGGTCTCTTTTATAACAGCCCTCATCCCAATCACCTCCCAGAGGCCTCTCTTCCCAATATTATCACTCAAGGAGTTAAGATTTCAATGATTTTAAGGGGACACAAACATTCAGGCAATAGCACCTAGTAATGTAAAAAGTACATTTGGCATCTACCATTGCGAAATCATAAACTTTAGGCAAAATATTCTTAAAATAATTATTACTTTTGATGTTTGCTCAGCAGATTTATGTCTTTTGGTTTTTATGTCATATCAAACAGCCCTGTGGTAGATGGTAAATTTCAAGTTATACATTCATCAATTTTCTTAGAAAATGGAAATTCGTGACTTAATTTTTTATTACATAGGCATTTAAGTTTGTTAGCTTATTGATGACAAAAGCATTTATTTGCAAAATAGAAAGCATTGCCAAACAGTACAATAAGTGGTTGTGAATTTATACTACACAATAAAAGATAAAACTCTTGTGGCAGAAGCATTCACATTACTTTCTACAAGCTCAGTGGCATGACTCCTCAGCTTTTATTTCCTTATTTGTATCTTATATACTCCTAACCCATTATTTTCCTCATTTACCACTGAACCCATGACCTGGTATACTGAAGGCTTTGCTCATCTCATAGACCAGGGAACAACTGGTTAGTCCACCATGGGTTGACTGAACCATCAGTATCAATCAATACTTGTCCTCCTGAAACCAGAGGAGACAGCTGTCCCTCAGCACTTCCTTCCAAGCACATGTCAGTTTATTAGTGAAAGGAGAGCTATAATTTTTTGTCAGAAAATGGCCAGGGAAAGAGATGGATTATCACTGGTAAATGTTCAAATTTAACCACACAGTGAAGAATTCTGTTCTGTATCAGAGAGAAGTATAAAGTAGAGATACATCAAATTCACTCCATATGAGGTTGAACAATTAAGTTCATGAATTCATCCTAGAAAAAGGTGTTACATACTTTATTGCTGAATGTAAGTATGGTCACCAGATGGCCAAGGGGAGTGCTTTGAAGGTGACTATAGTGATATTCAGCAATGAGGTATGTTGCACTTTTTCTGGGATGAGTTCATGAACTTAATTGTCAGCGCCTCTTATAAGGACAGTTCTGATGGCATTTCATAAAAAAAAGTTCCAAAATAGCTTTGAAGGGTGGACTAGGTGCTGGCATCAGTGCATAGGGAGCACCTCACAGGTGATGATAGTGATATTCAGCAATAAGGTATGTAGCAATTTTTCTAGGATGAGTTTGCAAACTTGAATTATTCAACCTTGTACAACTGTAATGCCATAGTAATAAAAACATTTTATAATATGATTTTTACACCTGCATAATTGCTATATGAATGGGAACTAGAGCTAGCGAGGACTATCTCAAGCAAACAGACGTATGGATGTCCTACTCATACTCCAGCTGGCCAGATAGGAGGGATGGGATAATAAACTTCCAGGAATTCTATTTACTGATTGCACCAGTTCTGTCAAAAGCTTAAAATCTAGAGATTTTCGCAATTCCCAATAAACTGGTTAATGCAGCTGGACAAAAAGGTAGTAAGCTGCATTCTTCCTTATCTTCTTTGTCATGGTAACCAGTTTAAGGAAGAGCAGAGGCCAAGTTCTGGAGATGGTTGTTAAGGAAGACTCTGACCCCTGCTGTAACGTGGCTTTTTGTTTGGCTTTCTTGTTGCCTTCCTTAAGGGACTTGCAGGATACATTGGAGTGTGGTGTGAAAATAAAGATGATAATGAACTAATTTATTTTTAAGTGAGGTAATCTAAATCATTGGTGATTTTTTTTTTCCTAATTTCATATGTGTGGAATGGTGTGCATGCAGACATTCTGAAGATGGCCCTTCATGCTCAGTCCTTAATACAAGGAAAGCTTGGTTGGGTGTGGGGGCTCACGCCTGTAATCCTAGCACTGTGGGAAGCTGAGGTGGGTGGATAGCCTGAGCTCAGGAGTTCAAGACCAGCCTGAGCAAAGTGAGACCCTGAGCAAAGTGAGACCCTGTCTCAACTAAAATAGAAAAACTAGCTAGGCATTGTGGCAGGTACTTCTAGTCACAGCTACTCAGGAGGCTGAGACAAGAGGATCATTTGAGCCCAAGAGTTTAAGATTTCTGTGAGCTATGATGCCATTGCATTCAACCCCAGGGTGACTGAAACTCTGTCTCAAAAAAACAAAAAAACCCGAAACAACAACAAAACCCCCAAACAAGAAAAGCTTGCTCTGAAACATTTGCCTAGAGTTGGGACACGAGTAAAGATGAGTAAAGGGGTGGGGCCTGTGGCTCATGCCTGTTGTCCCAGTGCTGTGGGAGGCCAGGTGGATCGCTGAGCTCAGCCGAGTTTGAAACTAGCAGAAGACCAGCATGAGGCAGAGTGAGCCAGAATGAGACCCCATCTCTACCAAAAAAAAAAAAAAAAAAAAAAAAATGCTGGACGTTGTTGTGAGTGCCTGTAATCTCAGCTACAGCTACATGGGCAAGAGGGCAAGAGAATCGCTAAAGGAGGAAGAAAAAAAAAAAAAAAACCTTCAAACTAAGATAAAGCAAAAGACAGCAGAAATTGAAAGCAAAAATTAAAAAAAAAAAATGAGTAAAGGGGTGTAAGGAAGAGTTCCTGGAAGGAGTGATGCCATAAATTAAGTTTCTGAATCCAGCCACTCTTTCAAGTTCTTCTATAAGACCCTTTGGAGGCATATTCATGGGAAAGAGCAAGGATTTAATCCTTCTTGCCTCTAGTGCCTGTTTCCCCCTCTCCCACCTTTAATTTTAGGAGGGGCCCAGAGTACCAGAACTTCCCAGAGTAGTGCTCAAAGAATTCTCACCCACCTGTCCCTCCTTCTGTTTCAGCCCCAACCTCCTCTGGGCATATCTTGGGAGCACAGGAACAAGGCGTGGGGGGACAATAGAAAGGTGAGACTTGCTGTTTACAAGTGAAACAGTATCATGCAGATTAATAAATCAAAACAGACAACTTGCCATTCAGATGCAAACTTCCCTTTAATCATCCTTCTCTCCCATAGTCCTCAAGGGCCCCCACAAGTGGATGACTTAAGCCCAGTTACAGCAAGAGCAACTGGTGTCAAAGACCAGGCCTGCCTGACAAGCCTCCTCATAGGTGAGGCCATTCACGCAGTTGTAGAAGGCGCGCTTGCTGGTGGGGCTGGGATAGAGACCATTAGATTTCCCGGCACAGAATCCATGATCACCAGCACTGCCACCTCCGGGCGCTGCTGTGACGACGGGAGCCGAGGTGGTGCCCAGGGTAGTGGTGGGCACTCGGCAACCTGAAGAGAGAAGAAAAAGGTTCCCGTATGTTCAGGAGTGGACTCTTTTCTCAGGACAAGAGTCACATCTGTAAGTCACTGTAGTTTCTTCTTAGGGCACATCCTACCTAAACCTGTGGTTAATGCTCTGAGCTTGAATCAGGGATACCCAGATTCACAGCCTGTCTCTGTCATGAGCTATGTGACCATGAGCAGGGTATTAACACTTCTCTGAGACTCAATTTCCTCCCAGAAATGATGGGGTAATAGTATTATCTCTTAGAATAGTAAAGTATTTTCCAGCGTGCATGATATATAATACAGTAAGTACTACACAATTGTTAGTTTTTATTTTTAAGTAGACTAATAACACCTGTCACCAAGAATGCCTATAAGGATTACATGAAATCTAAAGGAACCAGGAGTCCTGACATAGAGTATAGGCCCAGCCTTCAGCTCTATCTAGCTTCCCTGCAGATTCCCAGCCCCTCTTGCTTCCTGGACATGCACTCAGGACTGGACAAAACTGTGCACTGAGAACAGTGTATCTCTGCTCCCCACCTTAGTGCAGGTACAAGCTGACCCCTTCAGGGATCTCCATCTCCCTTCCCTTTCCTCATCTTCTAACATTTTAATCTCTTCCTTGTTTTGTCTTCTCTGCTCCATGAAGTCATTGGGGCTGAAACTGAGCAGACAGGAACAGGGAAGAAGGCATATCCCTTCCCTACCCAGGCCCTGGTATTTCAGTTCACTTTAGGGAAGCCTTCCTGAGCAGAGGAGAACCCCCCACAATAGTGATAGGACCTCTCTCTCTCACCAGGGCTGTCACTCACAAACCGCCCCCTAGCAGTCCACCTGCTGAATGCCAGTTCCACATGGACATGCCAGGACAGCTGGAAGATCTGGAGGAAACCTTCCCTAATGTAAGGCTTAAAGGAACTCTGGTCTTTTCTTATTCCTCAACCATGTCTAGGTTTTTATCTCATGGCTTGTCATCACTACTTACCGGGAGTGGAGACACCAAGCGCAGATTTGAGGGCATTCATGAGAGGGTATTTGCCTTGTCCACAGAAAGTGCCTGTGAAGTCATCCAGGTCAATGGCCCAGACCATGGCCCCTCCAAAGCTGTTTTCTAGAAGCCACTTGGCCTGCAGAAGAGAACCAGGATGACTGTGGGTGTCTTTACACAAATGCTGCAAGTACCTCCGAAGGATGGCAGGAGGATGATAATCTAGTCGTGAAGAGCAGGGAAGGGGAGTGGCTTTCTTACAGCCACTTTGAGGGATTCACAGCCGTATTTGTATGCAAGGAAGGACTTTAGCTCTATCTACTAAGTCAGGGAGAATGAGTGTTGGGCTCCAAGGATCCCTTCTCCTACCCCGCTGCACCCTGTTATCACAGCCACCTTCTGAGAAGGCTCATCTAAGCTGGAGTTTGATTAGCTCCAGCTTACGTCTTGAGTGGGTGACATGTCATAGGCCCCTTCACATAGAGAAATATCTGGGCAAGGAAAGAGAGTATTGCAGATGGGTAGGTTGATGAGCAGTAACCACACCCTCTCCAGACCTGAGCATGTAAAGGCCAGTGGTCAGAAGTCACGCAACCCAGAACAACTCATCTCCTGATTTGGACTCAGCCTGTATGAATGTGCCATAGGCAGGAGATAGGCAAAAGACAGGAAGAGACCTTGTGGTCAACACCATAGTCTTTGGAGTGGGAATAATTTCTGCCTTAGGAAGCATGAATTAAAGAGCTGCATCAGGATGAGAGCAGAGCCTAGGAGGGGGTTAAGGAGAGTTCGAGAGAGGAGAAAGTACAGGAGCTGAGGGATGGAAAGAAGCCAACTGCAATTGGAGTTGAAGGGACTACTCCAGCTTCTGGGCTCTGCAGCTGGGTCATTGGCTCACCTGGAAACTTCAGGGCTTCCCTGGGACTCAATTCACCTTGCCTCACCTCCCTTAGGTGTCTCCTGGGTTTGCAACTCAACACCTAGAGGGCAGGTCCTCTACTTTTCCCTGACCATGTAGAAAGAAGGGTGTGGAGGGCCTTACCTTGAGGGTGAAGCTCTTGGGGTTGTCATATCCAATCCACTGGTTCCCCTTGTAGGCATAGGGTACCTCCTGGGGGGCATTCCACACCTCGGTGGCTCCTTTCAGGAAGGAGCAGACCTGGGGCAGGTGCAGGAAGAGTAGTCATGCCTCAGATGGGCCGTGCTCTGCTCAGACCTCTTCTTTGTCCTTCTTCCCTTTCTTTCCTGGGTTATACTACTCACCCCAACCATCTTTGCTAGAAATAAGAGCACCTGGTTCCAGTGTCACTGGGATCCCTGACCTGTTTTTCCTGTCCAGTAAGAGTGCAGAGTACACTAGCTAGAGAGACACAACTTCCAGTCCTGTATCCACCAATAAGCTCCTGCACTACAGTGGTCAAGGCAGTTCCTTTGTGCTTTGTGCCTCAGTTTACCTTTACAACAAGCTTGCCTTCTCCTCTTATTTGAAAGAGTTTTTGCCTCTAAGAACTAACAAGGGCACAGTAGGGTATAATGGTTAAGGTCTGAGGGTCTGGAGCTGGACAACTTAAGTTTGAATCTTAGCTCTACCACTTACTAGTGCTGTGACCGTGAACAGATCACTCACCCCCCTGTGCCTCAGTGTCCTCTTATGTAAAATGAGGAGGATGTTGGTACCTTATTGATTGTCATGTACATTGAATAAGATGGTATATGAAAACCACTTAGAACACAGCTTAGCTCTCTATTCGCACTCAGTAAGTATCAGCTAGTACTAATATTAAAGAGGCACATTTCCCTCTAAAGGTTAAAATGTAAGATGTCTTGTCAATCATTTACTCTACCTTTCTCTCCTCACCACATATATTCAGAGCAGTGAGCAACAGGGTACCTCATATTATAATAAAAAGCAAAGTATAGACTTTCTCCATGGACGTATCTTCAATCTTGGGAACAGAGAGATAGGGGGGTCTCTCTGGTCCCCTGGGTCCTCTGAGGGCATTACCTCAAAGTAGGCAAGAGTCCCAGCCTCCTGAGTATAGGGCCCAGCAGTCCCAGGGCCAGAGGTGGGGGCATCCAGACCGTGGTTGGCAGGGTTTGTGAGAGTGAAGGTGCGGGCGTATGCTCCAAAGCCCACCATCAGCTTCTCAGCAGGGGCACCTTGACTTTTCCAGTAGTTCATTGCATAATCCTGAAGGTAAGATGAGGAAAATGCCATTAGGAAGCAGCCAAGCATGTGCCCAGAGGCCTTGGAAACCACATTTTCTGCCCAATTCCCTGATGTCTCCAGGTCTAGCACTGAGTCAATCCACTTCCACAATCCAACCGTTTAGAACTAAGAGTTAGAGGTATCCTTGGTTAAGATGCCCATTGCTTAGTTAACAGAGCCCTGTGTCAACTAGGGATGAAATGCTCTCTCATCCTCCCTTTCTGTACTCTGGATTCAGCATGTGTGGCATGACTGAAGTTCAGCCATGCATCCAGTTGCCTTTCCAACTGGTGCTCAAAAATGTTTAAGCATGGGGCCTCCATCTGGGAGACTTTTAAATCCCTGGTTGAAATTTCCACTGAACTCACAGCTAGCCCATTTACCCACCTACTAATTACTAAGCAGATTCAATGTTATAGTACCTGCCTAAGCTGTACAAATAAGGCAAATAAACCTCATAGGACAGGAAGAGGGTAGAAGAGGGGCAAGGAAGAGCAGGAACAAGATAGATGAAATGTGCTCCCAGCATAAATGGAAAAGACATTTTTTTAAATTCCCCAATGTTTTGGAAAACCACTATTCCGCTTCCTTTTTTGTGTGAAAAATAAGTGGATATAATTATCCTACAATATCTTTTTCTTTTTTGAGAGAGTCACATGCTATTGCCCCAGGCTAGAGTGCTATGGCATCTACCTAGCCTAGCTCATAGCAACCTCAAATTCCTAAGTTCAAACTATCTTCCTGCCTCAGCCTCCTGAGTAACTAAGACTACAGGCACCTGCCACTATGCCCTGCTAATTTTTCTGTTTTTAGTAGAGACATTGGTCTTGAACTCCTGAACTCAAGCAAAGCTCCCGCCTCTGCCTCCCTGAGTGCTAGGATTACAAGTGCGAGTCACTGCTTCAGGCCTTGCAATATCTTATTTATCCTACCAGTTAGTCACAAGGGCAAGGAGATAGGGGACATGAACTATACATCTGGCTTCCTTGGCACCCCTTTTAGGCCTGGACCAGAGATCCTGGGTCAGGGATTTTATGACATGCTTTACAGATATCTGTGAGGGCTGGCTTCCTGAATTCACTTTCTCACTCACCACATTAAAGTATTTGTAGTCCCCTTCATCATTGGGTCCTGCAAACAGGGGGCTGTCCTCTCCTGTGAAGCCCTCCCAGGAGCCCCTTAGGTCATAGGTCATCACATTGATGAGGTCCATGTACCTTAGGTGGTCAGAGGAAGGTACAAAAGATAAATGATTCAAGGAAAATCACACTCTCCAGCCCACTGCCCACAAAGCTCTAGTCCCTACCAAAAGTACTGTTTGTAATTATGCTATAAGGGTTCCCTAATGCATTGGTATTTTTTATCCCATTCTCCTTCACTTTTATCTCAATAGCACCTATATATTATAGAAGGCACTCAAGCCCATAATCAGTATCTGCCTGTGCCTAGACTTTTAGGAGCTGTAGAAGCTTGAGACTCAACTAATCTTCTCCAAAAATCCTTTTACCATAGAGAATCTTGGAGATAGGTTTAGAAACAAAGTAACAGTTCATGTTGGCTTCCCCTGCCTCTTCCTTAGTCACTGGGGTCATTTCATGCCTTTGAGACGGAGCCCTCTATGTTTAGGGCACCTGAGCCTTGGTCACTGGTATCTGGGTGTTTTACAATACCTGGGGAATGTCCCAAGGTCATTCAGCGCTGAACAGGGGCCCTGGGTGTACTTACTTAGACATCTCAGGGATCTGGTAGGCAGTCTCAATGGTACCTTTGCCTGCTGACACGGCGGCAGAAATCAGCAGTCTGGGCTTGTTACTCTGGGTGGCCTCTTGCTCAAAAGCCTCATACATTTCCTGTGAAACAGAGGACAATGCACTTAGGTTGGAGGAACCAGTGAGCATGTGACAAGGTCACAGCTCTTAAGAAAGATGTAAAGAGCTCAGCTTAGAGTCATTTGGTCCAAAAGGTGTTTTTGGTCTCTGGAGACAATAGTGAGTTATGTCCCCAAAACTTGAAAATGATGGGAGTTTGGTCACACTGTGAAAGTTAAACTTTAAAACGAACAAATAATATCCAGAGTAGAAAAAACTTTTCTTAAAAAGATTAAACAGACAAAAAAAAAAAAAAATGGCCACACACTGTGGCTCATGCCTGTAATCCTAGCACTCTGGGAGGCTAAAGGCAGCTGGATCACTTGAGCTCAGGAGTTCAAGACCAGCCTGAGCAAGAGACCCCCCCATCTCTACTGAAAATAGAAAAACTAGCCAGGCATTGTGGCAGGCACCCATGGTATCATGTACTCTAGAGGCTGATGCAAGAAGGATCTCTTAAGCCCAAGAATTTGAGGTTACTGTGAGCTATGACACCACAGCTCTCTACCCAGTGCAATGGAGTGAGACTCTGTCTCAATAAATAAATAAATAAATAAATAAATAAATAAATAAATAGACAGATAGATAAAAACGGTTCTCACCCCTGCAAACTGCATGCAACTGAATCTAATAATCAGAATAATCAGTCATGGAAGAAGAGGAACTAAGAATATCAAAGCAAATATTAGTGATTAAAGTGACATTTATCAGCTAAGTGAGTATAGCTCAGTGGTTAGGGTGCCAGCCACATACACCGGGGCTGGTGGGGTCAAACCTGGCCCAGGCCTGCTAAACAATAATAACTACAACAAAAAAATAGCCAGCTGTTGTGGTGGGCACCTGTAGTCCCAGCCACTTGAGAAGCTGAGGCAAGAGAATCACTTAAGCCCAAGAGCTGTGATGCCATGGCACTCTACGGAGGGTGACATAGTGAGACTTTGTCTCAAAGAAAAATAAATAAGATAAAATAAAGTCACATTTATCACTGTAAATCTGCTAACTTTCATTATGCTATCCTACACCAGTCTCCATAACTTGGCCGATGTGAGTTTTCCCTGAAAGGGAGAGCTGATTTCATACTAAATAAATCAGGCTTTGAGGCAGAAAGGCTGAGATCTGCATCCTCAGCTGGGGTGTTTTCAACCTCTCTCAGAACCCCTGTTCAGACAGAGGCTTTGTCTCAGCTCACTGTGGGCCAGATCCTGTGCTCTTTGGTCAGAGAGAGGGTGATTCACCTTCAACAGGACGGTGAAGAGCTGTTTGGTGTCAGCAGGGCTGCCACGGTTGCCTGGATATTCCCAATCTATGTCCAGCCCATCGAAGTCGTACTTTCTCAGAAACTGTATGGCCGACTGGATGAAGGTCTGGCGGTTCTCGGCAGTGGCCACCATGTTGGAGAATCTGGAGTCAACAAATCATCATGATTTCATGGCAGGGATGAGCTTTGACACAGCCTCCCACAGGATCAGGATTTTCCCATAGGGCATTTCACGGGGATGTAGGAGGAAACCATAGTGGCCTGAGCTCCTGGATACTCTGTCTTGTCACCTAGCCTCACTATTTGCCTGGACACACATTCAGTCATTCATTCATTCAACACTGCTGGGGGATAGTGATGAATAAAATAGTTTTTACCTGGAGGAGCACATGTAGAGGAAGAGGTAGATAATTAAATAGAAAATTAAAATACTATGCAGTAACAGCTATGATGGGAGAAGGGCAGACTTCAGACTAAGCTGGTCAGAGAAGAGTTCTGGCATGCCTAACTGAGGTCCGAGGGGCCGTCCTCTTCAGAGAAACTCAGAGAGTCTTTGGAGTTGACAGGGATTGAATAATCTGGAAATTATTTGGCCATGAATATAAAGTCTTACCCCTGGGTTCCAAAGTTCCAGCCACCAACAGACAGCAGGGTTTTCAGTTCTGTGTTGCTGGAGATAGAAAGACACCAATGTAAAGCAATCCCACTGGCCAGGAGATGTCATCTTCCAGTCAGTCCCTCCACCTTCACATCCCACACTCGGCCTTGTGTTGGAAGCAGCTCTCTGTGGGATCAAGGTACCCTTGTGCCATGGGTATCTCTAGGCACAGTATAAATAAATACTCATTGGACAGGTTCTTGCCCTCAGCTCTGCCAGTGAGTCCTGTTGCAGCATAGAACTTCAAGGGAAGAAAAGGCAGGGTATCCTGGGGGTGGCAAAATCCATCCCTTAGCACAGACAGGACAACTGCTGGGCTACATGAAGCCAGAAAGCTGACAATCTGAGTCTCTAAAAGAGTCAGGAACGGGGCAGTAGAAGTGTCTACCATTTACCCAGTGCCAGCTAAATGCCAAGTACGTTACATGCATTGTTCTTATAATTCTTATAGTCTCACAAGGCAGAAACTATTAATCTCATTTGACCTTTAAATGATCTTAAGAAATATTAAACAATTTTTCCAAGATTGTCCAACTAGTAAGGTGACAGAGCCAGAATTCAACCCTAACTCCTTTATACTGTGGCATCTCCCAGTGGGAACCACAGATCCTGTGAGCTTGACCATCAAACCTATGCTTTGGATTCCCAAGACTGTGGAAGTATCAACCTATCTGATATATCACTCTGGCATTCCTCTGTTCTGTGGGCCAGGGAAGGCTTTTAACCCCTCTGTGGCTCAGTTTCCTCAACTTTAAAATGATTTTAACACGCCCACTTCATTGTGTTTGATGTGAGGGTACCTAAAATAATAAGTAAAAAGCACCTAGCAGAATGCCTAGCATATAGTAGTCACCTAGTAGATATGCTAAACATTTAATTGGCATAAGAATAATTTTGGGTTAATTAGCAGCTAGTTCATAGGGTGACATGGGGAAAACTCCAGGGGACTTTCTTCACAGTGAACTCCTGCAGGTGACACCTCCTGAGACACAGAACACAATTCTGAGGATCTAGTGAGGAAATAATCCAGAACAATGACAGCAACCAGCCTCTCCTGGGGAGAGGGATGCTGAAAACTCTCCCATTGAGGCACTGAGGGATTGTGGGACATCATGCAGAAGCCTGGGTTTGGAAGAGATTTCTAGAGCAGAGGTTAGCACTCAAAGGCTAAGCATTCTGGTGTTGCTGTCTCTTAGGAAATTTCTGAAAGGCTTGTGTGAAAACCTCCAACCCAGCACAGAGCCCAAATCTCACTAGTTCTTAAGGCCATTGATGCCGGCATAGAGGGCCTCATCATCCCACTCAATGGTTTTGATCTGGTTGTTGGCCATTCCAGCAAAGGCGTAGATGATGTGTGTGCAGAGGCAGGGGTCCACATTGTCCGGCATGTAGCTGGCAATCCCAGGGCGGTACTGGCTCCAGTTGGTGAAGTAACAGACGATTTTGGTTGCAGCGCCTGGAATGGTAGGGAAGTAAAAGACGGACCTTGCTCTGGCTAATGTCTCCCAACTTATACCCTGGCAACCCCCACCCATACATGGGACACTTACCCAGCTGCAGCAGGAGAGCCAGCCCTAAAAAAAAAAAAGAGAAACCTTGGTCAGAGGGTGCCATGGTCATCATTTCCCTGGCTAGGAAGGAGCAGGCCTGGATAGCAAGTGGAGAAAGGGATTTGGGGCCTGGTGCTCTCTCTGCTGAAGAAATCTCTTCCCAACCCAGGCTTCTGCATGATGCCTTCGGAGCAGATGGCTAATGTAGGCATCCAGATGGCTCCCTGGCAGCTCAAATGGTGGTACACAGCTCAGGAGCCAGGATGATTTTTTATTTTGCTTTCAACAAGCTCCTATTAAGTACTGCATGGTAGAGAGCAAAAGAAAAACCAAGCAGGGTCCCTGTACTTAGTGAACTTGCAGGCTGGAGAGGGGAAGTCACACCTATCAGCACACAGGTGCAACGTGAAATGACAAGTGATAAAGTTGGGATGTAATCTAAGTGTTATGGGAAGTAGAGGTCAGAGAAGACTTCCTGAGAAAAGTAACATTTGACTGGCTTCCCTGCTCTTCCTGCAGGTTTCTTTGGTGTTCATGCCTGTCTCTGTTGCAGCACTTACCACACTAATTATCTGTTGGTCTTCCCACTAGACTGTGGACTCGGTGAGGGCAGAGATGTTGTTCACACTGCTGAGTGCCCTTACCCAACCCAGTGTACCAGCACACAGTCAGCTCTCTACCAATGTGTGTTGAATTAACACACCCTAAAGATAAGCCATATGGTGGGGAAGGGCAGAGAGGCTTTGGAGGTGGAGAGGGGAGGTTTGGGGCAGAGGCCCTCTTCCCGTAGCAGCCTCTTCATACTGAGATCTAGAACTCACCTTTTCTAGAAACAACTTTACTTTTCAAATCAGATGATGCTTTTACTATTTTTGTTGTTTGGGATTTATTAAGGGTACAAACAAGTAGGTTACACTGATTGCATTTGGTAAAGTCCCTCTTATAATTGTGTGCCACCCCCAAGAAGTGTGCCATACACCTGACCTCCCATCCCCCTCTTCTCCTCTCCCCACTTGCTCATCGCCCTACCCCACCTTGTATTAGCTTATCTACTGCCTTCAGATGATGCTTTTAAATTGTATTCCTTTCTAAGCCACCCAACCACACCCAGGATGTTCTGTTATGCTGGCCCAGCCATCTCCCTCACTGGGCTGTTTGGCCCCTAGCCAGTTTGATCATCCTCTCTGGGAAGCAAACCAGCTCTGGGGGAACTGCGTTAACACTACCTTTTTCTGCCTTTTTGCAGAAAAGCACCTGCTTCATTCATTTGTTCTACCAGTAGTAATGAGTCCTCGATAAGGTATGTGTGTGTTGTGTTCCTTGGCTGACACAGAGATGCAATCACAGAACATCTGAACACAGAAAGGGGGAACTGGGCAAGTCTTCTATGCTTCCATGGCAGAAATACTTTTGTCCCTGACTCCCCAGAGTTGTCCCCTTTCCCTCCCACATGAAGCCCTCAAGTGCTCAGTGGGCCCCTCCTTCCTTTCTTCCCCACTAGATTATGAACCGAAGGGGGATGCAAGAGAGAAAGGAAGGAGACAAAGCAGACCTTAGAGCACAGGATAGGGGAGGAGACAGAAAGAGGATGGAAGAGAAAAGGCAGCTGCTCTGAGAGCTCAAGTCAGCTGCCCTGGGAAAGACTCACCAGCAAGAATCAGCAGTTTGCCCATTTTGATGGGAAGTTCTCAATAGGAGTTCCAGGTCCTCATGGGTACTCAGCAGCCCTTTATAGGGAGCTTGGTGGACCCTCCCACCCTGCACCTGGCTCTCTTTGGCAGGTAAAATGGGATCAGGACTAAAGTGGTAGGAGCTGCTGCGTGGGTTCCCCTTCACCCTCTGAATCTTATCTGTTTTCCATCTTGGGTAATCAACCCAAGGACACAATGGAGATGCCGTGAGAACAGCTTTAAAAGGCTGTTGACTGAAGGTCCTTTTAGGAAAATGGCATATCTGGCACACATAGGAGGTTGACCCAGGGTCCAAAGTCATTAAAGGTCAGAGCAGGCCCACGTGTCAAGGGAGACCAGCTGGATCCTAGGCAGAGTGTGGATAAAGGACATCAGGCAACAATTTGCCTGGGCTATATCCATGGGGATGCTGGGTGTGGGGGTAGCCCCTGTGTAGGCCCCAACTCTTTGGATCTATTATTGCAATGATGTGCGTGGCAACAAGTTTGCGAATTTGAAAGTTTGAAATGAGAAAACATCATTTTCCAAGGTTGCTTCTGTTTATTTGAAGAGTGCCTGGTTTACAGAGAATAGAGGGAATTCACCAGGGCAGGCATATCTAATGAAACTTTGACTCAGATGGGAAAACCAGCCAAGCCTGGGACAGTGTCCCAGCAACCAATGTCAGAGAAAAGACAGCTGCAAAACTGCCCATGGATCGAGGCTCTGAGAATCAATCACATTTTAGGATCCGTCTCCCTTTGCTTCATCCCAGCCTTTTTGTCCATACAGGAAGGGATGCCACTTACAGGAAGCCTTCTAGGGTGCCATATCATAGGTTTCTAGACAATGTCTGAGGGTCCCTCAGCACAGAGACAATGACAGGAGCAAGGCTAGAATCTGCTGTGCTCCAAAGCAGGCATTTCTTTTCCCCTTTGGCATTGACACCAGCCCTGAGGCATTTTCACATTTATACAGTCCAGATTTACACTGAAATCCATCTGGGACACGTGCTGCTGCTGCTGTACTTCCAGCACATGATAGCTCCTAACATGATAACTCCACACAAGATTTCAAGTTTGCAAGTTTCACAAGCGTCTGAAAGATGCTGATCAGACCCTTGGGTCTTTTAAACCCAGATCCATTTTAAGTCGATTTGGATTCATAAAGAACACAGAAATGAGTCTGTGAGATTTCAGTACAAGTATGTAGTTGTGTAGAGCTGAGGGCACTTCCAAGGCTGTTACCTACAATCCTCTCCATCATTCTCAGGCTTTGGATTCTGTTTAGCCTGTGCCTAAAACCTAGGAGACTGCCGATAACTGGAAGTATTGAGGAACTAGCACTGGGTCAGTATAAAAAATAACAACAGCTAACCTCCATTCAGTACTTACAATGTGTCAGGTGCTTTACACATATTAATTTATTTAATCTTTAAAATTACTCCTTGAGGCAGATGCTACTATTATCTATTTTGCAGATTAGGAAAACTGAGGCACAGAAGACTAAGTAACCTGCCGAGGTCACACTGACAAGCAGCAGAGCTATGATCCAAGCAGGGACAGCCTGAGTTCTTACGATTCCCTGACTGTCAGTCACACCACTCCTCTGCAACTCTAAAATATGATCTCTCTATGGCAAAAAGAGTCTTTGCCTTCAAAGATCTCCTCAAAGGGGTGTCTGGGAGAGAAAGGAGGGGAAAAAAAAAACAGAAAATAAAAACGGTTGACTAGGATCTCTCCCTAATCCCAGGCAGACAAGAAGCCCTACTCTTAATCTTCTCCTGGATGTTTGCAAAGCAAATGGTTCTCTTCTCCCAGCAGATATGAAAGAGGACTGCTTAGAGGTCAGGGATTAGAGCTCAAGACACAGACCTTTAATGGACTCTTAGGCTCCATGCAAGGCCGAGGTTAATATGTTGGGCAGCTGTCCAGACTTTATCGTGTGCCAATTAGAACAGCTGGATAATGGGAAGTGCTCAATTAAATTTGGCTGCTTGAAGCTGACTCTGTAGTTCAAGGGTGTCTATCCCCCCCTTTTTTCTCTGCCATACATTGGAAGACTAAGAGTTGTCTTGGGCCACATATTAAACAGGCAAACACTAATGACAGCTGATTAGCAAATAAAAGTTTTGTGCATACTTTTTGTAGTATCTGACACCATAGCTAAGCAAAAAAGTCCTCACAAAATCAGGATGTGGCTCCCTGGGCCACAAGTTGAATATCCCCAAGAGTCCCTACTCATGTAACCCAGCTTGGTATATAAACTAATCGCAATCTAATTAGGAGTATATACTTTTTATTATAGTAGATAGCTGGATCTCAGCCAATTAAAAGCAGCCAATTGATCAGACTATGTCCAAATAAGGCAAATTCCTGGGTGTAACCAAATTATTTCTGTCCTTTACTTTGTGGTTCTGTCTATAAGTACTCTCATTGTCCACATTGCACAGCAGAGCTCTCTGAACCTCTCTGGTTCTGAGTGCTGCCTGACATATGAATCACTCTTTGTTGAAATAAACTCTATTAGATTTGTTTTGTCTAAGGGCTTTCTTTTAAGGGAAGTTACTGCAAACACAAATAATGTTGGTGATGTGTCAGGCACTAGCCCCAAAGATTTACAGATATGACTTAACTGTCATATGTCTCAGAGGTAGTTATTCTTATTATTCCCATTTTACAAATGAGAAAACTGGGGCACAGAGAAGGTATATAATGTGCCCAAGGTCACACAGCCAATAGGTTAGTGACAAATCAGTGTGTGTGAACTCGGGAAATCTGACTGTGTTCTTAATTACTCTTCTGCTTCTCAAGAACTCAGTTACCATGGAAAGCAAAGCACTGACCCAGAGTTCAGAAGCCAGAGAGGCACCCTGAGCATTGTCTGTCTTGTAGTGAGAAGATCTGAGCACTGGAGTGACATTCTGTGTGATCTTGGGGACTGATTGCCCTTGGTATCCACCAGTGCTTGCCACTCCCATACTTTGGTATGTACCTTGTATATCCAGGACTTATTTCATAAGCAGATATTCAAAGCAGCTGTGAAACATGTCTCCTAGTATTCATACCCTCTGTCCCTTTGGATCATGTAGCCATCTGTAATCCCTTGCTCCATAGACATGCTGGTACCACTACATTCTGAGATTCAATCTACTTGGGAAACTTTTCTGTAAGGGGCCAGACAGTAAATATCTTAGGCTTTGCAAGGTGTACTTGTCTCTGTTGCCATGTTTCATCTCTGCTATTGTAAAGTGAAAGCAGCCACAGACATTATATAAACAAACTGAGTGAGTATGATTGTGTTCCTATAAGATTTTATTTATAAAGATAGGCAGTGTGCTGGTTTGACCCATGGGTCATAGTTTGCTGACAGTTGCTTTGTATGGTTTTACTGTGGCCTCTTCCATTTGTACCCCTCCCCCATGAGATAGGGAGACTGCAGGGCTTAGGGGCACAACCACCTGGAGCTTACATCCATCTCCTAAACTGTAATCCATATTCCCAGGATTCCTGCTCAAATAGCCCACAGAGACTCAACAGGCTTTCTCCCTCCTCCTGGGTCATCATTAACGGTAGACCACAAGTACTGGTATGCACGTGCTTAGCCCAGAGATTATGTGTGTGTGTGTGTTGGGGGTGAGGGTAGGATGTAGATGATGTTTGAATGTAAAATCTGAGTTGTCCACAAGTACGACAATGAAACCCCTGATCTCCAAGACAGAGCTGAAGGTAGGAAGAGAAGAGGATTGTCTGTGTGTTGGGAGCTAAGGGCATGTGTTGACATGTTTTGGTGTGGAATTCCAAGGAGTCTGAGAACTCTAAATCTTCAGATTCTGATCTTGTAGTTGTGAAGTCATATTAGTTAATGTGTGGACATAAGTCATTTATCAACATATGATATGCGGGCCTCCATTTGTGTACTATCCCTGAACTCCACAAATAGTAGGAGCAGGACAGCCTAATACCACAGATCAAGGACTATACAAATGAGGACATACTTGCTGTAGCAAAATGAGGGTTTTTTTTTTTTTTTTTATTGTGTTTCAGGGCAGTAAGTCAACAGCTGCAGAGAAACAAAGACAGGCCCAGTGCAAAGTCTGAGAGAAAGTCAGGGAAGGCTTGTAAGAGAGAGATCTGGAAGCCAGCCTGGTAAGGGGAATCCCACACAAGAATTCCCACAGAAGGTGCAGGCCCCAGGCAGCAAGGTCACTTTGCCTGCTCCTTGGTAAGTTAAGCCTGAAAATAAAAGGAACACTTTCAAAGCCCAATTCAGTAAACTGAGACCCGAATCAAGTTACTAAACCAAGGATGCTCAAACCTGGAGGATTGCTACCCCATCATATAGCCAGTGTGATTCGGGAGCAACCCAACAAACAATTCTGGGCCCTTCTCCAGGAACACAGCCAGTCCTTTTCAGTTTGTGTGTCTCCAGTGAGCCCAAGTCCCCCACTCCTCCATCCCCTCTCCTAGAACCAATGGATTTAATCATGGCTAGTCCAGTGGACTTTAGCATGGCTAGTTGGTTAGTAAGAGCCTTCACTTACACATGGGAATGTGCATTGTATTTAAGGACCCTGGATTCCAAGGATGGAGTGGCAGCAAGGCCACTGGCCTTCAATGTAATAGGGAGGCTTATCAATAGTGACTTTATTATCTCCCAAAGGTCTAGACTAAGATCAGCTGTCAGTGAACTTAATGAGGCACCCCACTAATGACTGAGATTGGATTTATTATTAGGTCAGTGGGTTGAAGACATAAAGTCAGATTTATTAAGACTTAGAAATCAAAACAGGCTGATGTTTTTGTAACCAAGAATTATGGTGGAGTTAATATTTATTCCTATTATACATGTAAATAAAGCCCTTCTAAGCTCACACTGTCTTCAATAAATGGCAGCCAAAATTTATTATTATCGTTTTGAAAGTCTATGGGTAGCCTACTAAAAAGGGCAGAACCAGTCAACAAAACATGGCAGAAGACCCAAAGGAACATGAGAAAGGATCAGTTCAAATATATAAAGATGATCTCCCGCAATCTCTCATACCCTTTTCTGCCCAGCTCTCTGCCCAGTCCCCACCCCAGCCTTGGACTTTGTTACCTTCATAGAGAACCAAGGCTTCTTTTGACAGCTTGGACAAGGGGGTAAGGGCCCTGGCTACAGGATTTGCCAGTGAAGTCATCCATGTCAATAGACCAGATCATGGCCCCTCCCAGGTTTAAATTCTTTAAGAACTGAACCTGTGGGAGACATAGAGGGACACACAGAGATTAAAAGACATTCTTAAGTGCTGATGACCAAGTCAAATTCAGATGAGTGTTTGAGTTTAGAATACAACCTCAGACCTACTAGTTTTGTGGAGACTCCCTGAAGGGAAAGGTTGCTCAGGTAGAGAGACTGCCACCCACCATTAGCCACCTCTGACTGTAGTCCCTGGGGTTACCATATTTGCCATACAGCATTCTTGGAAGCTATGAAAACTCCCCAGGATAAGGAAAGAAACTTGGATGCCCTTAGTGAGCCAACTGGCCTGGTGTGTAAACTATGCTTATGCCTCCTTCCTGCCCTAATCCTGAAAGGCACACTGTTGCCTTCAGTTGTCTTACTAAAGTCTGAGAACTAGTAGTCTCAGAAATCTGGAGCCTCTGCCAGGAGCAGTGGCTTATACCTGGAATCCTAGCACTCTGGGAGACCAAGGCTGGTGGATTATCTGAGCTCACAGGTTCAAGACCAGCCTGAGCAAGAGGGAGACCCTGTCTCTAAAAATAGCGGGCATTGTGGCAGGCCCCTCTAGTCCCAGCTACTTGAGAGGCTGAGACAAGAGAATCACTTGAGCCCAAAGGTTGAGGTTGCTGTGAGATATGACGCCACGGCACTCTACCAAGGGTGACAAAATGAGACTCTGTCTCAAAAAAGAAAAGAAAAAAAAAGAAATCTGAAGCCTCCTGAAAGGGACTGAAGGAGTAAAAAGGACTGAAGAGTTTGTCCTGAGATAATGGAGAAGATGGACAACCTACATAGGCACCAATATCTCCTTTACTCCATTTCTCTTCTTCTTGGTCCTCTTTTCTCACCACTCCTCCCTTCATTTATTCTCAATTCTTTTTTTCATCCTTTCCACCTCTCCTGCCTGTTTGACAGGTGCTCATAGGTATGGCTTAGAGTCACCACTGGACTTGGGCTACAGAGGCCACTGGATCCCATCCTACAGTTGGGACCCCAGAAGCTTCTCTTTGTCAACATAAAGTATTTTACCCCCATTCCCCACCCAAAGAAGTATCCCACTGTCCTGGAGCTCTTGCCTACCTACCTTGGCCTGCACACTCTCCACATCATCATAGCCCACCCACTGGTTCCCCTTGACTGCATAGGGAACCTGCTGGTCCTGGAGCCTCGTGATCTTGGCTCGTTGTAGGAACTGGCAGATCTGGTGAGGGAGAGGGGAGCAAGAGGGTCAATGAGGAGCTCTTCTTGAAACCTAATGAGTACAAAGGACAGGTGAGCCATTAAGGGTTGAGGGGAAATGTCAGAACCCTTATCCCAAGAATGAGATAGTGAGAGAAATGAGCCCATAGACTGTACAGAGTAGGCGGCCCAAGGTGAAGCAACAGTAACCCCTCATGTTAAGACTTCTTCAGGAGGAGTCACAGCATCTAGAAGTCAGCTAGAAAGACTTAGGTTCCAGACCACATGCCAGCACCAGCCAATAAAACTTCCTCCTTCTTCATTTGCAAAATGGAAATAACTATTATAATGCCTCCTACGTCCCTATCTTACAGTATTATTATTAGGGACAAATAACTAATGCATGTTAAAAATTATTTTGAAAATAGCAAAGCACTCTACAAACATGAAGTATAATGACCATCACCATCCTTCCAGGTGTGTAGCTTATTGGCACTTCAATTCCATTATTTCCCTTTTGTCCCTTCCATTTTCCATGTGCTCTGTCCTGAGATCCCCACCTCCACTTCTATTGTCAGTTACTTTCTCTTTTTGTTAGTGCAGTAAGATCTGCTAAAAATGAGAAATCTTGAAGGAGAAAATAGTGATTTCAACATCACCTAGCCAATTCATTTTGGATTATTTACTCTTTTTGGATGATCTACTCTCATGCTTACTTCAAAGAAACTGGAAAATAAAAGTTGAATATTTAAGCAAATATCAACTAATTAAATCTCTAATGACCTATAGAAATGAACAGAACAATTAAATTAAACTTTCCATGAGATGGGAGTGTGCATATCCAATGGTTTCCTTTAAAATCCTCCTAGCCGTAATGTACATAGTTACCATTCAATAAAAAAAAAAAAAATCCTCCTAGCCGGTTCTAAGCAATTACTTCTCTTGTCCCTTACTATTGACCTAGAACTACCTAAAGAAGGGTCATCTTCTCTCCCCCTTCCAATATGTCAGACTCTTTGAGACTCAATGAGGACTCTCATAATGACCTGTGTCCATTTCTTCTGTTAACTGAATTGATGGTGTGCTAGTCATTTCTGTGTGTGAGGGAGAAAGTTGAACATTGCATTAATCTGATACCTCTTGTGAGTAGTAAGTCACTTGGCATTGGCTCAAGGCATGCCCACATTCACAATGAGAGGTCAAGCAAGAACTCCAAGGGGAGACCAGAATATAGAATAATATTCTTTTCTCTGAGTAAACATCTATCCATCCTCCCAAGCCCAGGACAAATCTTTCCTTTTCCATGTTGTCCATCTCTGATCTCATGTCTCTCTACACCACTCATTGGTCACTTAACCACATCTTGTTTTGCAATAGCTCTGTGATTTCACTAAATATTATAGCTGCCTTTTCTTTAAACTCTCATTTAACTAGTTATATTTATATTCTATATTCTTTCTACATTGATGGTAAACACTTTGAGGCAAAGATGAAGAATTACTTATTTCTAGCTCTCATGGGACACGGGATTTAGAATATGGAAGTGACCCAAGAGTTTCTATCAGTTGAATGATTGTCAGATTTCTAGTTTCTCCTGTGTTTAAAAAAAATTCCCCAGATAGAAGATTAGAGAGAAATGATAGTTTAATCAGATGAACAACTTTAATTGTTATCCCTGTGATCTATCTAACTTCTGGGCAGAATAGGACACATTTGACCACTCCCTTTTGAAACTTACACTTCTCTAAGCTCTTTGGCACAGGATTGTTTGGGCTCCTTCTACCCCTCTTGTCATTCCTTGTCGGTTTCCTGAGTTCCCCTTCCTCTACATATACCCTCAGGTGCATGAGGTCCTTGGGTTTGTCTTGGGCCATATTTACATGTCATTGTAAGTGTGGGCATGCCCTGAGCTTATGCTGGGTGACTTGGAACCATCTTTATGGTGAAATTTTCAAGTCTACCTCTCTAATGCAGACTGGCCTCCTATGATCCAAACCCATACATTAACTTTTCTCTTGTTATCTGTATGGCTCCTCCTACTCAGAAACTCCAAACTGATCTCATGAGCAGGACAAATACCACTCTACTTTCTTTCCTGTCTTCTCTATCTCAGTAAATAATATTGCCATCCACTTAGTTGCTCAGGTCAGGAAACTGGGGCACTCTCCATTTTTCAATCTCTCATTCCCTCCTCTATCCATCCTAATTCCTGGCTCATCTCCCCCTCAAAGCTCAACATATCTTGCTTCATCTAGGACACATTCTCTGACCGCCCCCACCCCCTACCCCATGCCAGAGTTGGGATCCTCTCTTACGTGTCCTAGTAGTATAGTCTGTTCTTCTTTCCCCCTCACAACAAACAATACACTCTACCATTGCCAGATGGAAGATGAAACCTCTACCTAGACAGGCCAGGCAGCTGAGGGCACAGGTACCTCATAATAGGCCAGGAAGCCTGGAGACTTGGTGATGGAGCCAGCAGCTCCAGGACCAGATGCAGGGGCTCCCACAGCAGATTCTGCAGAGGCCAGTGTGAAGGAGTGTCCATACATGGGGATGCCCATGACCACCTTCTCTTGGGGCATTCCTTTATGTATCCAGTATCCCACAGCATACTCCTACAGAGGGAAGATAGAGTGAGGCCTAGGGCATGAGGAAAGAAAGGTGTCTGGCCTTTTTTTAGCCTCCATCTGCACAGAGGTGACCTATTGATTTCTTTTTTCTATGTCTGAGCGTGAACAGTCCCACTGGGACCCAGGTGTTTGTTCTAATGCACTTAATGGTCTTTAGACTCATTTAGCTTTTTCTAATTTGGGAAAGAGATGGACAATGGATCACAAAACAAATAAGGCAAGGGACCTAAGAAACATGAAATCAAAGTTATCTTTCTCCTTTGAATCAATTGCCTATATAATTTGTCTATGCTATGGCTAATTGTGCTTACTGACAAAAGTAACTATCAGACTGTGAGGCTTCACAATGACCTTGGACCCAATGGGGCAGATTGGGAGGTTAAGAGGCCAGCTTTGGCCTTTCTGCCTTCCAGAACAAAATAGGACGTTGGAGAAGATGAGGATATATCTCCTCATCTTTATATAAATCCTACAGAACAAAAGTACAAGGGCAGCTGTTATAACTCAGCCATGTGGAGTCCAAGAAAACCCCAAACTAGAAATCAGGAAATCTAGCTTTGAACTATCTAGTTTTGCAACTTCAAGTGTGAAGGCCTAGAAACCTGCAATGCAGACAATACTTTTTCTCCCCAAATTTTAGGAATTCACATTTATATACATGTATCAGAACACCAACAATACTGTTTTTTTCTTGAACTTTCCATTTCTCACCACCTTTTCAGGACCTTCACATCACATGACCTTGAGCAGTCATGGAATGGAATCTGCCCCACTTGTTTCATCTTCTGTGAAATGAAATGATGCTTCTTGTCCAGAAAATCTAATGGGGTTATTTTGAAGATCTATCTGATAAGGAATATGGATGGATGCAGGAAGGTACAAGTTCTGTACACCTGTGTGGGTGCTAAGAAATGTATGGAAGATAGAGACTCCAGAGAAATCTTGGACTGGGGATACCCAGGGCATGTCAACTACCAGGTCTTCTGATGTTTTCCAGGTACTATTTTATTAGTACCTAGTCAAAGCATTTCCCTTATACTCACTAGTCCCCACGATTGCCAGAGTCCTTCTTGTGTACATAGCTCTTCCCCAGGACAAGACAGAAGTAACTCTATTAGTGGTGGACTCTCCCCAGCCTCTCCCCTACCAGCACTCTGCACTTTCCCTGCACAACTTACCACATTGTAGTAAGAGCTTGACCTTCTATCCTGCTGTCCCTTTCTTAGAGGGCTGTTGTGGCCAGTGACAAGGAGCTTCTCCCAAGGCCCATGGAAGTCAAAGGACAAGAGGTTGATGAAATCCAGTTCTCTAAAGTGCCAAAAGCAAAGGAAAAGATTCCATGATAAGCAATGGTTGAAACAACTATCAGTAATTGTTCTGGGCTTTGAATGCTGTTAGGAGGATTAAACATCCCTGTGAAAAACTTGTTCTTGACTGAGTGGTTCAGGGTTAGGGCAGTGGCCTTCCCTCCTTCCCACTTCCCTTCATCCCTCAGACATATTGACACATATCATTTGCATGGACTGGGTGGGAAGCAGAAGGAAGGAGGAGGTGCTCTGAAGTACTCACTTTGCCAGTTTTTCAATTTGATAGCTGTTATCAATCATCTGCCTCCCTGCAGATACACCTGCAGTCAAGAGAAGCCTTTCTTTGCTGGAGTTTATGACCTCCTTCTGAAAGGCTTCTGCTAACTCCTATGAAAAACAAGGAAACAAGATGTCAGATTCCCCTTTCCAGAGTACAGTGCTAAGCTTCTAGCCTGGGATCTATGAAGTTTCTAGAACCACATTAGGTGGCAGAGATCAACTCTTTCCTCTCCATCCCACATGGGGATGCTTTATGCCTTTATCTGTTCTGGAAGCCTCCACATTAGGCAGGCTAACTGTACCCAGGAAAAAACTACCTGTGTTCCTTCCAGATAGACTTTTTGTTCCACCTGATCTATAAGACAATCTCAGTACCCAGGAAATTCTATGGCCCATACTTTATTGTACAGATGTTGTTTTATTTTGGTGGTGTTCATTATGCAAGAGGGCTCCATTGTTTGAAGTTGTTCTGCCCTAAACTAAGAACAGGGGCTGTTCCCCCTCACTGGGGGCATCTGAAAGTCAGGGGCTGTGTCTTCCAAGCAGACTCAATCTCTCCCTTTCACTCTTCTGGTGTGGCTGTGGGTTCTGTGTGTTAGAGGCATACAGTATATATCTACTATAGTCTGGCTTACATGAATCAGCACAGTAAATTGAGGATTTTCTTTCCGATCTGGGTAGATCCAGCTTACATCCAGCCCATCAAAGTTATGGTTCCTCAGAAACAGGAGTACAGAGTTAATAAATTCCAAGCGTGATGCTGAAGAATCAACCATAGGATGGAACCTAGGAAGAAGCAATAAAAGTGTTTTTTTGGAAAGAACAAACAATATCCATAAACCACACATTTTTCAGAGAAATCTTGAAGTAGTCTTCCCCTTCTTGTCTATCCTTGCTCACTGTCTATCCTAATCCCTGGCCCTTTTTGAAGCACATGGGAAGAAGGATTGTTGGGCCAGAAAATTGATAAAGGCAGGTAAAAAAAGATTGGGGTCTCTGTAGACTTCCCTTGGTATGATGGAGCCTCCTTTGACAAAGATTCTTGCCTTGGCCAAACTTTTGATGGGCTCTGCTAAGCCTTCTTTTTAACTAGACTTTGACCTTGGTTCATCTTTGCAAAGTCCAATTTTAACAAGAATCCCACTGTCAGTTTAGCAATCTGTCTACCCTTGGTATCTGATCACTCTCAGTATCTTATCAAATTCTTCACTCCCCACCACCCCAGGTGTTAGCTGGTCATTCTGTCCAACATTTATCAAGAATCCTGTTGAGTAAGTTTAGCAAGAATCTCCCTAGCCCTAATGCTTTCTCTTAGTAATAGAGCCCCCCAATTTCCCAACCTGCTGATTGGCTATATATCCCCATATGCCTATATATCCCCAATGTCTTTGCTGCATTTGGAATTGAACCCAGTACTATGCTGAGGTGTCTTTTCCCATATTGAAATAGTTACTGAATAAAATCTACTTTTACTACTATAAATATTGTCCAGCTTTGGTTTTCTTTAACACTTTACACCCTTAGAAAAATAGTGTCCAATGTGGTGGGCATAGTGATGGTAAGAGATTTGAGTTCGAGCCCCAGGTCAGAGTCCTTTCTGGTGGTCACTTTGTCATTAACCAGTTCTCTGGGCTCTGGTCTGGCCCCCCTCTAAGTTGAGATTGAAGATGCCAATCCTGCTTCATGTGCCTCCAAGTGATCACACTTAGGAAAGCTCCATAAAAGCAGAGCTAGATCCAGCCACTTCATGGTCCCCACACAAGAACCTAGTCACAAATAGGCACCCAGCTCTTCCCACCTCTTGAAAGCAGCAGCTCCTCAGGGGTTTTCACCTGCACTAGAATTCTTAAGGCATTCTAAGAAGCTGATTCTCAATTGCTCATACCAAGGGTTCCAACAGTATTTAAAATTTGAAGCTGTAGATGAGAAATTGGTATTTTCTTGGGGACATAGCCTTTGGGTTGTGCCACATCCTACCTTTCACAACATTTCCCACCCCCAAACATACTTAAGAGTCTTGAATTCATTTTGTTTCGGTCACTATTAAATTGAGATTTGGGTTCTTGTATGTATCTCAGCTCCATAGTGTAGGAGGTAACAAGAAATTGACCCAGTATCAGAAAGCCATGGTGAATATAGATTTCTAGATTTTCTCTTGCATTTCAATGTGATTACAATAATTAGAGAGCTATTGCACCTGAGTCTCTGGGCAGATCCTGTTTTAGGAAAGATGTCCGTTCAATGCAAATGTACTGTAATAATACTGTAAGAATATGCCTCTTAGAAACAAGACTGTGTGTTACACATATTTAAGTATTCTACACAGCACCTGGCACAAAGCCTGGTATTTACCTAATAATAATAACAATAATAATATAAGAATGATTTTTGTACCTTTGAGCCCTTACTGCACATCGGCGCTGTGCTAGTTTGCTTATATTACCTCTTCTTACAACATCACCCTGAGGTAAATTCTGTTATTAATCTCACTGTATAGTTTTTAAAAAAAACTCTGAGGCTTATAGACATTAAATGACTTTCCTGAAATCACTCAGGTTTCAGATGTGTGAAGGGAAATCCAAACCGAATGTATCTATCTCCAAAACCCTACTTTTGTTTGTTTGTTTTTGCAGTTTTTTTTTTTTGGCTGGGGGTGGGTTTGAACCCACTACCTCCAGCATATGGGGCCGTGCCTTACTCCTCTGAGCCACAGGTGCTACCCCAAAGCCCTACTTTTAATCATTACACTGGTACACAATAGGTGCACATTCAGTTGTTTAATCGAGTGAATGGGTGCATGCATGTAAGACATGCATGCATTTGTATGTATGCATGAAGGAAGACATTGTTATTTGAATCAAAACTTAAACAAGGTTTGGAAGGAGAATTTTGAGAATTAAGAAGAATAGTTGCCATGGAAACCCATTCATAATTGTTCATGATGGGGTTAACATGGAACCAAATAGTTAGGTAGCCTGATCTCTCTTCCTTCTTTGTGTGTGCAGAAATCTACATAGGTCTTCTACACCTACTTCTTTCCTGTGCCTCCTCCAGCCATAACTAAGAACTGACAAGCTGCATGAGAAAGGTGTACTATCAGACTTCTGTGAAAATTGAGAAACCCTGGTGGTTGAGCTTAAGACCTCTGAACTTCTAAAAATGTTAGCACTTTAAACCAGAAGAAATTCAAAATTAGATTAACTGTAATTAAAGTTTTAAAAATGTATCATTCATCCTTGCATATTTGTATTTAGTTGGCTTTTTTTTTTTGAGATGGAGCTTCAAGCTATCCCCCTGGGTAGAGTGCCATGGCATCACAGCTCATAGCAACCTCCAACTCCTGGGCTCAAGCGAGTCTCCTGCCTCCGCCTCCCAAGTAGCTGGGACCACAGGCGCCGTAGCTGGGACCACAGGCGCCCGCCACAACGCCCGGCCATTTTTTTGGTTGCAGCCATCATTGTTGTTTGGCAGGCCCAGGCTGGGGATTTGAACCCACCACCTTAGGTGTAGGTGGCTGGCGCCTTAGCCGATTGAGCCACAGGCGCCGAGCCTTAGTTGGCTCTTGATGTAAATGGGATATTCTTTTCATGCAAACAGAAAATATAATTTATAATATATGCTTTGATCAATAGCTATTTTGTTTTTAAGCAGAGCAGACCTGATTGAGTGTCCTCTGCTGTTTTCCTTGTTTTTGGGCCATCTTGCTGCACAGCCATGATGCTGGACATTGCAGTCCACTGACTGTTGCAGGCCAACATTGGAGTTTTAAGTAGAAATAACCCACCCAAGGTTATTTCAAACTTTCAAGTGATTTAAAAAAAATTGCACCTGTGAACTAAAATCATCTCCCCATAATCTGTAAAGTGAAAGGTATTCATGTAAATAATTAAGAATTTACTGAATATTGTTCATGGCTCAGTTTTTGCAGGCCTAAAGTGTTCGAGCTTGTGTTAAACTCCTGAAGAATTCCTTCAAAGACACCAGAAAACCTCGTACTATGCCTCTACTTGGGACAAATTCAGATCAGTCTTGCCTAATGTCTAGTTCAATATTTCTTCTCAGAAGGAGGAAAAGTGGCAATGATCAGAAATTATATAGCAAAAAATAGATGTGCTGGAATGACAATCTTGTTGGCCAAAACAAAAACAAAAATGAACCAACAACAACAAAAGAAAACAATAGAGATGTGGTCTTACCCTTTGGACCCAAACAGGTACCCTCCAATGGACAAGAGAACCTTCAGTTTGGGATTCCTGGAGTGGAAGAACAAGCTTGTTATTTGTTTTTCTGAGGAAACCTTTGATGTTTCGGATGTGAGGAAAATGGACAAGAAGGGACCAGTTTCTTAGAGAATAAGTCCAGTGAAAGGACAAGGTACTGGTAAGAAGAACAGTTAGGATCAGAACTATACCCAAAGAAGTATATATGAATTAAGGAATGAATAAGACAATAGGGTTTGTGTCCAGTTAAGACTGTCTTCCCTCCCCCAGGCCCACCGGAGTGCTTTCACCCCCTGTCTACTGACTTGGCTTTGACATCATTGATGGTCCGATAGAGAACAGCAGCATTCTTGTCTTTGATGATGACCTTGTTGTTACTGATGCTGGCAAATGAGTAGATGAGGTGAGAACACAGGAAGGGGTCAATATTCTCAGGGGTGAATTTTCCTGGCTCCTGCCGGTCCTGGGACCAGTTGGTGAAGTAGCAAACCAGTTTGTAGGCAGATCCTGAAGTAGAACAAAGAAAGCCCATGAGACCTTCATGCTGTTGCCTTAGAGCCCAGAAAGTAACAAGTTTCTCCCCAAGACAGACATTGCATTCTTTGCTCACTCAGCCAGAGCCTCTGAGGGTCATTCAGCCTGGGCTCTTAGTGCTGACTCTTGCGTACTCAGACCTCCATTAAGAAATACATCAAGACAGAGACAGTGAATCACCCACAGAGCACTGAGATTCAATGTGTATGAATGGATGGATGACACAGATCAGCAGAGAAACAGTAGATGCAGATGTTCTGTATGTGTGGTGTGTGTGTATGTTCACACTCACACACACACACACTGAGGATGGAAAGAGAGAGAGGCTCAAAAAGACAGAACTAGAACAAGGAATTCACAAAGAGATGCACAGAATGAAAACTAGGAGTCATTAATATGTTAGATGCAGAATTTAGGAGAATGATGAGATTATACATGTAACAGAGACAGAAACCAAACACCGGAAATGTAAGGAGCCAGCTCAGGAGACCCAGCCAGTAGTGACACATTGACTGCTTACCTCCTTGGAGAAGCAGCAAGACTGCTAAACCTGCAACAGACGGGTGGAAAGAGAAATCTGTTGTGCCAAGTCTGATTTTTCTGTTCAGATGACGGCAGTGAGCACATGGGTGTGCCTACATACACACTTCTGGGATCTCTGCCCAAAGCTGCTGCAGTGTGTCTTTTTAGGGCTTAAGGTTCCCAGTCCTAAAGTGGCATGGGTTCCCTCCAGCCCTAGGCAGAAACATTTTCCAAACTGAGCATTCATTTTCTCATTCCTTTATGCAACAGTTTCATTAAATCCCCTGCTCTTTGCCATGTGTTGTCCAAGTTACTGAGGAAACCAAAATGAAGGTGATGATTTCCCTGCACTCAAGGAGCTCATACTCTAGTCTGGAGTTGAATATAGGTAGGGTGATCATACAGTTTATTTTCCAATGAGACCCTTTAGAGAGTGAAAGGAACATTATAAGTAATTTCCCTGGGACAATAGCCAGGACCAGACCTGTCTTGGGCAAATTGAAATGAATGGTCACCCCATGTGTAAGCTGCTAATTCTTAAAATAAGGTGAGGTGAATTGAAAAGCATGAGCTGGCTCTGCAGGAGCCTAAGCCTCCCCATTTGAGGTCATTCCCACGGTCATCTCCACAGGATACTTCTCCTAGGACTGGAGAGATTATTCTCTCTTTAATCCATCTTCCTATGGGGAAGGAAAGAGCAGGCCCCTGGGTCCCCAAAACTTCACTCAATGAACAAGACTCTTTGAGCTGTGGTCCCCCCTCAACCTGGGGACATTGTCTTGAGGGTCTAAAAATGGAGAAAAGGGCAGTTAAGGAGGTAAGAAAGCTTAGGAGACACAGCTGCTGGAGCCAGTGCCTCCCTTGCAGAGCCCAGGGCTGGGACGCAGGCTCTGCTGTTCCCTAAGGTGGTGATTCACGTGTTTTTTTAGGCAGAAGGCAGGGTAGGCAGGAAGCTGGTCCTTCACACACACTGAGTACTCAGAGAAATTCTGATTGCCACATGGATCAGCCTCCAGGTCTTTCTCCAAGGAGTGGGGTCTCCATAGGTCACCCTCCCAGGGGCCCGGGCTGCAAACTTCAACAGGCAACTTAAAAGGCTCTTCCCAAGTAGGACACATGTGGCTTAAGAGTATAAGACAGAGTGAAAGAAGTGCGGATGACACAATAAGATGGCTTCTTTTCTCCATTCAACATCTCCCCTCTCCTCCTGGGAAACCTCCCCTGTTTACCCATAGCCCTGTTCCAATTCCCACCCTCATCCAATTTCCCAGCCACCACAAAAAGTCAGAGTTTGGGATCAGAGCCTTGGAGCTGAAAGAGGGAGTTTAGAAAACATTTAATCCCATACGTCATTCTGTAGATGAGAAATGTGGGCCCCCTAAAAGTTCTAAATTTTTTCCACAAATCATAGTCCCTTAAAGGTGTGACTTCCAATATGAGTCTGTACATCAAGAAACCAAGAAAGCCTGATCTTCCCATCTTGAGCCCTAGTTCTACTGAGGGTAAGAAGCAGCTCTCTGCTCTCTATTGTGGGTAAGAAGCTGCTCTCTGCTCTCAGGAGGACTCTGGCCACTGCTGCTTTCTTCCCATGTAGGAAAGATCAAATGGACAGTTGCATTAGCTTGATATTTTTGGAAACTGAGGTGAAAACAGAGATTGAAGGCCCAGGAAGGGAGTAAGATTTCCCTGCATTGCCGCTTGCCCCTTACCAACTTACAGGTTGAATAGTCCCTGCACACCCCCCTACTCACCTGCCCAGAGAGAAGTCTGGTCCATGGTTGTTGCTCCCATGTCCCTGGCCAGCTTTCCCCAGGGTGTATGTGCTCTGAGCCTTTTATGCCCTGCAGTTTCAACAGCCTGTCCCTACGGGAAGGAAGCAAAAAGAAGTCCAGGAGATTCTAGGGACTTCCCCTGGAAAGTTTGCCTTGTGAAACTTCTGGACAGTGAAGTTCAAATTTGAGCACTTACCTTCTATAAAAGAGCTGCTGTGAGACAACCAAGGGAGGAGCCTTTTCATCTAGTCTCCTCTTAAAGGAACTCAGTCCTCAAGAAGGGAAGGAGGTGACACACTGGCTCTGCCTCCTGGCATCAGAATCCGGCCCTGGGTCCCCCATGCAGGCCCTGTCTCCTTCTTGCCTGCCCCTCTCTCCTGCTCACATCTCCTCTGGCCTGCTTATTCTTAGTCATCTGATCAGACAGCTCTTCCATCTCAGTTAGTTCAATCAGCTCCTTACCAGCTATCTCTAAATGACACCTCCGCTGCAGCCCTTCCTTCTTCTCCTCCGAGCTGACTCATTGGTTCTATTTCTTTCCACACCTTCACATTGTGTTGTGATGTATTGGTGTGTGTGTGTTTGTGTCCCCAGCTGGACCAGGCAGTTCTCAGTATGAGAACTATGTGGAAAATTAAAAACAAAAATCTCGACAAATGTTTACAAGGGTCTTCCATTAACTTGTTAGAAGAACTGTGCACCAGACTCGGCTTGGATTCTCAAGGACTTACACATTTTGAGTGCTTCCCACACATTTTGAGTGCTTCCCCTGACTACTTCCCCAGTCTCCCTTTGTGTAACTGGCTCCTCCGTAGCCTTCTCTGTCCCTCTGTTCTCTTACCACATGTAACCCCCACCAGCTTTCTCCCAGGCCATGAAGTTCCGGTGTGCCGATTTCCACACACCAGGTATGAACCACATGGGAAAGAAAAACAGCCTGGACCCTTCTTAAATCCTGCCCAAGGAAGGACAGTACAGTGAGACACCAACAGAGACAGTCTGCTATCTGGAGGGACTGACAGGGAGGTGTGGCTGGAAGAAAGTGTCCTACAGCTGATGACTTCCAGGGTACACCAGGGAAAGGGGGATTCTGGGGGACCCACAAATTCTGCTAGGAGGGAAAAAGGGAAGCTTAAAACATCATCAGGTCCTGGCCCCAAGAAACCCCCTCTCAGGACCGTATCAGGTAGGTGACAAATATCCTATCCCTTTTGCCACTCCTCTCTCATCTCTTGGTTTGACCAAAGCTGGTTCAGAAATCATAATATTAATAGCAAGATGGAAAATGAGGAGTGGAAATATAAGGCAAGGAAAGAGAAAAGAAAGACAGCCACAAGGTGCCCCCACAGTGGCGTGGCTGGAAGGGAATCAAATTTAACATTCAGTCAAGCTGGGAGTTTTGAGGAATAGCTGAGACTGGTTGCAAACTGAGACTGGATTTGCAACCTATAGAGTCTGGCAAACTTTCGTTCCTTGTTACCTACAAGTCAGCAGAAAACTCCAGGGACAGGACAGGACAGAAACAGCCTACTGAACTTCATACATAATGGAATAGTGGAGCAAAAAGTAAAATTGATTACGCACTTAAAGTTCTGTTCATTCAGTGTACCTGCAACTTGCTTACCCTTTAAGACGTAAGGGTTGGGGCAGCACCTGTGGCTCAGTGAGTAGGGCACCGGCCCCACATGCCAAGGGTGGTGGGTTGAAACCCAGCCCTGGTCAAACTGCAACAAAAAGTAGCCAGGTATTGTGGCTGGCACCTGTAGTCCTAGCTACTCAGGAGGCTGAGGCAAGAGAATTGTCTAAGCCCAGGAGTTGGAGGTTGCTGTGAGCTGTGACACTACAGCACTCTACCAAGGGCAATAAAGTAAGACTCTGTCTCTAAAAAAAAAAAAAAAAAAGTGCTGTGTTGTGAAGAAAGAGGAGCATAATATATTCATCATCTATACTTTGCCCCACTTATATGCTATAGATATCCTTCTAAATCAGACTCTATCTCCCTCATCCTTTGTATTGGCTTCATTGTATTCCATTATTTACTTAACCACCTCATTTTGATAAACACTTACATTATTTTTAGACTCCTTTCTTTGTTACTTAAAATGCTAAAATGGGGCCAGGTATAGTGGCTCATACCTGTAAACCTAGTACTCTGAGAGGCAGAGACAGGTGGATTATTTGAGCTCAGGAGCTTTAGGCCAGCCTGAGCAAGAGCAAGACACCATCTTTACTAAAAATAGAAAAAGAAAAAAATTAGCCTGGCATTGTGGTGGGTGCCAGTAGTCCCAGCTACTTGGGAGGCTAAGGCAAGAGAATCACTTGAGCTCAAGTTTGAGGTTGCTGTGAGCTATGACACCATAGCACTCTACCCAAGAAGACAAAGTGAGACTGTCTCAAAAAAAAAAATTAAAAAATAAAATAAAATGCTAAAATGAATATGCTTGAAATATCTATTTTTCATATGTATTAATTCATCCATAAGAGAAATCCCTAACAGAATTGATGGGTCCAAAGGTAGTTTTAAATTTTGAGAGCTACTGGAAAATTTCCTTCCAAAGAAGTTATACATCATTCGATTTTGTTATCTTTGCCAAGCTGAGAGGTAAGAAATGTTACCTCATTGTTTTTATTTATATTTTTTAAGACTAGTCAAGTGTAATAGTGAACCTTATTGCTTTTAACTTCCATTATTTTAAAGGAGGGTGATCATTTATGAGTCATTTGTATTTCTCTGTCAGAGTTTTTGCCGGTATTTATTCTTCATTCAATTTTTGAAACAATTTTTCTTTTTTATTTGGAAGAAGTCTCTATATAATAAATAAATTAGTTCTGTCTTTATATAGTAAATACATGTTAAATTATCCCTAATATATATTATATAAATTAGACCTTTGTCAAACATGATGCAAATATATTTTCCAGGTTGGTCTTTTATCTTTTGGTTTTATTTATTACTTTTTTCCATAGTGTTTTTAGTTTATTTGTAATTAATAATCAATCCTTGTCTTCATGACTTTTGGCTTTTGGTATCTTGTTTAAGCAAACATACTTGCTTAATCCAAGATTTAAACGACTTTTATTTTCTTCTAATGCTTTGTGATTTATTTTTTACATTTTAATCTTTGACCTATATGAAATATTTTAAGAACCACATGTCCACCTTTTCCCCCAAATGGGTAGCTATATGTTTCAATATCATTAAAAATTCATCTTTTCTCTACCAATTTGAAACGCTGCATTCCAATGGCAAACTTATTTGGATAAGTTCCTTGATTCTCTGTCCCTATATTCTGTGTATTTTAACATTGTCACACATTTTATATACACTTCTGTTTCTACTTTCTAAACAGTTTAACATTATACCTTATACACTTCCTGGGAACATTTTCTTTTTCACAGGGCCGTATCTAAAGGGCCCTCCCAGATGAGTTAGATGTGAAATAGAAACTCAAAATTATTAAATAAAATAAATGGGCTCATCTCATATGGTTACCAAACCAGCGAATGTTAAAGCCCATCAGGCCCTGTTGCATTTGACAGAGTACAGCAAAAGCAATAATTTTCATTTTAGATAGTTGATGTTTCAAATACTCATTGACCAAGAAGTTAAGCTACTACTTTTTTTTTTAATTTATTTTTTATTTTTCTTAGAGGGCGGGTCTCACCAAGTTGTGTTGTACATAGCATTCTTGTCTTTTCCTGGAAGACCAACTTTAATTGTCCTTCACATCCCTTATAGAGCAGGCACACCCTTTTCCTATAGTATGTGAGCCCTGGGTATGTGGCGGGGCTACCAGAGCAGAGTTTGTCTTGCTGCTACGCAACACCACACTTCGGCTTCTAAGTTCCCCCAGAAATCAGCCTCTATAATCAAACTGGATTTGTCTGCCTTATTCTTTAGTTTCTCAGCTGCTGCTGCATTTGGGGGTTACTTTGCACATACAACCTTTCACGAAACAGGGCTGTATGTTTATGCTCCCCAAATTCATATGTTGAAGCCCTGATCCCCAATGTGATGGCGTTTGGAGAAGGAACTTTGAGAGATAATTAGGTCATGAGGATGGAATCCTAGTAAATAGGATTAATGCTCTTATAAGAAGAGGCACAGGGTGGCGCCTGTGACTCAAGGAGTAGAGTGCCAGCCCCACATACCGGGTGTGGCAGGTTCAAGCCCGGCCAACCAAAACTGCTAAAAAAAAGAAGAAGAGGAAGAAGAGGCACAAAAGATACGCTCTCCCTCTTTCACAGACTGAGAATATACAAAGAAGTTAACCATTTGCGAACCAGGGAGAGGGTCATTATCACATACCTAATGTGCTATCTCAATTTCAAACTCCTCCCTTTCAGCAAGTGAGAAATAAATGTTGTTTAGCCACCCGCCTGACTAAGACACCTACTCACTCTGATTCTAAGGGGCTCCAGAAGCTTGCAGAAGCTGCGTCTGTAAGAAAAGAACTCAGCTCCGCCCACTGACAGGATGCTATGTAAATGTTGCGGAAAGCCGGAATTTTGTTTCTGTTTCTTCGGTAAGGTGATAACAAAATATAGTGTGGGGTAATACTGAGCTTCTTATGCATACAAATGTATTGGTTCTCCTTGCAAATTCAAATGAGATTTAGGAAAGCACTTTTGGTTTGTTATTCATTTAGGAGAAATCTGATGTTGAGACTCAAGGGTTTTATGAAAAATCAGCAGGTTTTTTAAATTTAAATTTTTATTTTTTTGTACAGACAGAGTCTCACTTTATTGCCCTCGGTAGAGTGCTGTGGCATCACAGCTCACAGCAGCCTCCAACTCCTGGGCTTATTCTCTTGCCTCAGCTTCACCAAGTAGCTGGGACTATAGGCGCCTGCCACAATGCTTGGCTATTATTTTTATTGCAGTTTGTCTGGGGCCAGGTTTGAACCCGCCACCCTCAGTATATGGGGCCGGCACCCTACTCACTGAGCCGCAGGCGCTGCCCAGCAAGTTTGTTTTGGTAGGATAGGTCAATGGTTCCGGTCACTGGAGCAGTGCTATACTAGTTGTTGTCAGAGTTAGGAGCCCTCAGATAAGCCAAAGTTTGAATTCATCCTGAGATAATCACATTTGTGAATTAAAACTTGGTAAAAGCCAGGGGCTTAGTACAATGTTCCGAATAATATTTCAACGGTTTCAGCAGGAAAAAAAAATCTCAAACCTTTTCGATTGCTTATATAATTAGAAAAACTATGCCAGATAACAAGATATTATGAAAAATCTTCTAGTACTTATGAAAAATCTCCTGTCACAGAACAACAAATGCTATTGGTATCTCCATAATTCCCAGAATAAAGTCCAGCAAAATGTCATAATTGGCAACAACTCTTAACAACGAATTTGATCAGGGTCCTCAACTTGTAGTCCAACAAAAATGGAAGTGACTTTAAGGATTATCCTGCCCAGGAACTTTTATGCTGAACTTCATGGAGCCCAGGGTTCCCTGTATCCCCATGAAGGGACCTTGAAAGATGGCTTCAAGCACCCACACCAGCTTCAGCCAAAGCATTTCCATCTTTGTATTCATTAGGCTTCTCTAAATTTGTACTGAAAAGTGTTCTGAAATGTTAATGAAAAAGTTTGAAGATCACTTATCAATTTTAATTACCTTATTTTTGAGAGGAGAAAAACTGAGACCCAGAAATGTTTATTATTTTTATTTGTTTTTAATTTCAGATTAAGGTGAGGGTACAAACAATTAGGTTGCAATGTTTGTTGCATTTGTTAGGTAGACTCCCTCTTGTAGTTGTGTCCCACACCCCAAAATTATGCCATATGCCCTTACACTGTCCTCACAAAGTGGGAGCACACCCATCTTCCTCTCTCCTCCCCTTCTTCCCATCTTGTTCCTTCTTCACCCAACCTGAATTAAATTGGGTTTTTCTCATATGGGAGCATGCATTGAGTTGTCAACTGGTTTCATATTAGTATTAAGTACATTGGATGTTTGCTTTTTCATTCTTGTGATACTTTACTAAGAAGAATGAGTTTCAACCAAAAGATGTAAAGTCTCCATCTTTTTTTATGGGAAGGGAACATTTTTATACTGTTGGTGGGACTGCAAACTAAGACAGGCTCTTTGGGAAGAAGTATGGAGAATCTTCAAAGAACTCAAATCAGACCCTCTATTTGATTCTGCAATCCCATTACTAGTCATCTACCCAGAAGTAAAAAAAATCATCTTATCATAAGGACATTTGCACTAGATTGTTTTTTGCAGCTCAATTTATAATAGCCAAGATGTGGAAACAACTTAAATACCCATCAATTCAGGAATGCATTAACAAATGGTGGTATATGTATAGTATAGAATACTATTCAGAAATGTTTCATTACAGGTCCAATATCCCCCATCCAGTCAGAACCAGAATGTAAAACTAAACCCTTACCCTTCTGGCTTCAATTTAGTACTTTTTGTAAGGTTGAACTGAGGTGTTTCCATCTTATGGTAGGTATTCCTGTGGTGCTGAAGAAGGTAACTGTCCCTTTGAATTGGATACTTGCTTGCATTTCCATGCAAATGTCTATCTCAGTATTTTAATCAGATGATGAAGCACTGAGAGTACATTAAAGGAAGTCACTAATTATTTATTTCCTCTTTCCTGACATTATACTTTATTATTTGGGGGGGATGAAGAAATATATCCTTTTTCTCTTTTTAATTCCAGAAAATGATAAACTTGTCCTAAGGACTAAAAGAGGAAATTTAGTCAATCAGATTTTGGCTTTTGTTGGCAAGGTCATGACAAATGTTTGCAGATTTCTTCTTAAATTAGTCTCCTTCCAGGTCAAGGTTTGGATTCTCTCCTAAACAAGGTCTTCCTTTGCTGTATTGCCTATTTCAACTCAAAACCTAATTTGGAGACACTGTTTACAAGACTCATGCTCTTTCTCAGTAATGAGAGGCATTAATATCTTCTAAACTCAAAGCTCCACATAAAAGAGGAAGAGAATATGAGTGGAGAGCTCGCCGCCCAGGGAGGAAGTACAGCTTTCCATTGTTCAGCATCCAAGTCCACTGAACATCTTTGGAAAATTCACACCTGGTAATGAACTACTAGGAGATGATGCTAGGGAGGCAAATATGTAAATACTGTAGGGAATGGAATATATTCTAAGTAGAGCTTATACACCTTTAAAATGTATAAAAGAAAATAAATTCAAAAATTATTAATTGGGTGTTTATGTGAGTCACTGTACAAGTACAATTTATGTAGTAAACCAAACTCTGTGAACCAATTATAATTTGATTCTATCTTTCTGGTGACTTAATGTTTATATGTTTGTCTTCCTCACTAAAAACATAAGTCATTAGAAAAATGGAATCAAATTACATTTGATTTATGCTTAATTTACTGTATAATTATTATGTCTTTAGTAGGGAAAAAAGTATAAACAAATTTTTCCTTTTTTTCTCCCCAAATTGGAAATTTAAAAAATTTAATTGTAGCAAATTTACATTGGAGCAAAACCCTAGAGAATATTAAAATATATAGAGAAACCAGTTAACAATTTGGTGTATATTAGTATCCTGACTCTCCCCTCTCTCTCTCCTCAAACACACACACACACCCTGTCTTTCTTTCTCTCACATTCTGAACAATTTATGGCAAAGCATCCTTTCGTATTACCAAAATAGATATATTAATTTATATGCCCTCTTTAATGGATGCATCCTCATTGATGGATATCTCAATTGTTTTCAAATTTCACAATCACAGGTATTGCTCCAATGAGATGACTTTGTATAAAAGAACACACATTTACTATTTTTATACTATTCAAATTATGCTTCAGTTTATGCTCCCTCTATGTAAGCCTATTACCCTCACTCTAATAAATAATAGGTATTATCAGTCTTTTATATTAGAAATTATGTCTACTTCTTTTAACAATTAGGCCACAAAGTGTACTTCTAAAATTTCAGTTAAAATTAGAGGTCGAACAACAATTTTTCATTTATTTTTTGGATATCACAATTTTTTCGTCTCTGAGTTGCCTGTCTGTATTTATTGGATTATCTCTTTTTTGTATTGCTTTTTAGGAGTTACTTGTAGTACATAATTTAATCCTTTCTCTATCACAGTCCTGTGAACAGCAAAAAGTAGGCAGCCTTGCTTTTTGTTTTTTCTTAATTAATATAATTATATAGTAGTATTTATTTTTTAATTTATTCAAATTAATATGAGAGTACAATATTTAGGTACCTTGTTCTCTCTCTTTCCAGGGCAAAGTTCCATTTGTAGAAGCCTCTTACTCAGAGGGCATGTTATACACCCTCACAATGTGCACATCAGGTGAGATCCTGCCTCATGCCCCCCTTCCTCTGCTATATACCTCCCCCCCCAACTTCCTGCTTTCCTCTACCCCTGAACTGGACTATAATAGCTTTTTATTGTTCTTAGAAACATGTAATTGTTTATATATTGATTTCATACTAGTATGGAAGTACTAATACTAGTAGTACTCTTGGATATTTATCTTTTCATTCTTGTGATACTTTACTGAGAAGAATGTATTTCAACTCCATTCAGGTAAATATAAAAGATGTAAAGTCTCCATCTTTTTAATGGCTGCTTAATATTCCATGGTATACATATACCACAGTTTGTTGATGGGTTGATGGGCACTTAGGTTGCTTCCATGACTTGGCTATTATGAATTGAACTGCAATAATAGCTGTGCTTTTTTGGTTAGATATCAGAATGTGAAAGTGGATTTCCAGATTTCCGTGAAAATTTATTTCTATTTTTATTTCATTTTTTCTGGGAAAAATTTTAATGGACATAAAAGTAAGTTACCTGAAAATTTTCAAGTGGAGTGCATAGAGCTTCAATCTGACATTCAATATAAAGAAAAATTTGATCATGTTTCTTTACTGAACTTTTATAGGTCTTCTCTCCCTAAAGACAAATATCCCTTGCTTCACAATCATGCCTTATTCATGTCATTGCTTTTGGCAGCACCTACATTTGCAAGCAACTATTTTCAAGAATGAAGCACAATAAGAGTAAAATTAGAACCAAAATATTCTAATGAGTACCTTGGGAACTCACTGGGAACTGTAACTTTCATCAAACCGGATATTGATGCATTAGTTCTCAAATACAATGTCACATATCCCACTAGTTTTATGTTGCTCACTTTTCTTCTACTTTAATAATAAAAAAATGTCAAAAAGGACTTTTTATTACTTAGATATGTACATTTTCTGTATTAGTGATTGAAACTTGGGACCTGCTTGACAATTTTAAAGAACTCTCTGAATAGGCTGCCTCATAACTAGGATTATTATGGGAGGACTTTTTGGCTTACCTGTGGTGGCAGATATCATGAAAAGTATGCACAGACTTTTTTGTTTTTGCTCATCAGCTTTCGTTAATGTTTGTTTATTTGATGTGTAGCCCAAGATAATTCTTTTTTTTCCAATGTGGCCCAGAGAAACGGAAAGGTGGGACACCCCGATTTGTGTCTTCTGCATCTAGCCTAGGAAAGAGGACACAGGTGTGAGACACTAAGATGTAGGCTGAAGGCTGAAGGAGCAGAGAGTTAAGCACGTGCCACAGAGGTACAGACAGGCTAAAGGGCTGCCCTAGTAGGAACCAGGCTGGTTTCCTCCGCAAAGTGAGTTTCAAGACAGGGTTAGAAAGATGGCCTAGGGCCAGTCTTTAATACAGTTCCTCATGTTGTGGTGATCCCCAGCCATACAGTTATTTTTGTTGCTACTTCATAACTGTAATTTTGCTACTGCTATGAATCATAATGTAAATATCTGATATGCAGGATGGTCTTAGGCAACCCCTGTGAAAGGGTTGTTCCACCCCCAAAGGGGTGGGGACCCACAGGTTGAGAACCGCTGGGGGACATTGCCAGGAGAAGGAGACAGAAACACAGACTGAAGCCAAACTTCATTGATGTCCCAGAGTGGGAACCTGTAGCCCTGTAGCAGACATGGAGAACAAGGTAATGAGAGTTTAGGGGTGTTGTGGGAACTGAAATTGGTCAAGTGGGCGGGAATGTGAGGATATCCATTGCTTAGCATATAAGGCCAGATTTAAATGCCAGCCTTGAGGAACCTTGATTTGCAAGGACCTGAAAAGGCGAGATCTGGCTGCCTTTCAAACCCCAGAAAGGACCTTAACCCCTAAAGGTGGGATAAATATACTTACCGAAAGTTAAGTCAGAAATATGCTTTAGGGATTTGCTTGAGGAGAAATTCATAGTTCATTTATACCCCAGGGAGGAATAACAATGAAGAATGGATTTTATTAGTCAATGAGGAAAGGGTGATATTGTTATCGTCCAGACACAATCCTGGGTCCGCGGTTCTTCTAAACCACCTGCAGCCTGGACTCCAGAGAGATTCTCCGCAGCAGGAGGCGTGGGGGCGTAGCGCCCTCTGGTGGTGATTGGCAGGAGCCTCAACACCTGGTTGACTGAGCTGGTGTCCTGAGAAGGGACTGCCTCCCCAAGCTCCTTGGTTTCTTCTTGGTTTATGGGGTAATCTCAGAAACGCTGGAACGATGAGCAGAGAGAAAGGGATGATAACATGACCTTGCTCACTGTGGAAATAGGTATGGGTTGAAAAAGAGGAAGCAGAGGGAGAACAGCAGAGAAGATCAAAGATCAAATTAAAAAAAAAAAAGAGTAGAAATGTTCTGTTTTAAATGTGGCAAACTGGATTTTTCTTGTTTGCCCTGACATGCTTGCATTCCTGAGGCTTGGCACTACCTTGCCTTGCTTTCTGGGCCTGAGTTCAACCCTGTACTTGGGGTAACAGGAACTTTTGCTAGTGTGCTCAAGGCTGGGGGAGAGCCAGCTCTTTGAGCCTACCTCAGTGCAAGCCATGCGGGATGCTTACTGAGAGAGGCCCATCCTCAAGGTAGGACACTGGACCGAGGTTTAAAAAGGCCAAGTATCCGTGGGTGGGGGCAGTTTCAGAGAAAGGTGTTTTCTCCCTGGTGAAAGCAGTGGACCTGTGGGGCACCCAGAAAGCCCCAGTAGAAAGACCCTGGCCCAGAGAAGAATGATGGAGGAAGAAAACACACCACAGGAGGCCGCCCCAATATTCTTCTCTGAGAATGCCTTGTGCATGAGAAGTTGCTGTCAAACCTGAACTGAAAATCTCTCCTACGTCTTGAACTTTCAGTGTGAAGTCTGGACTGCTACAAAGTTGTTTAATAAAAGGCCATAACCCTTATCTCTTCCACTGAGGGGAACACAAAGGCATGACTGTTTCTTGCTCCCTATCACATCTTCTAGACCGGTGCTTCAAATAAAATAAGACTTCAGTAAGTCACTGTTCAATGAAGGAGTGTAAGAATAAATGAATGAATCATTCATCTGTGCACCTCCAGCTGGCCTCTGAGTAGTAGGCAGGTCCATCTGTGGTAGTCCACTGTTGATAAATGAATGAGTGAATGCTTAGGAGCCTAGATTAGGTGGTTGCTTGGGTGACTGTGAACTAAAAGATGTTGCATAAATGTCAGATTGAACCACTGGTGGGAACCGTGCTCCAGTGCAGGATGTGGGCTGAGAGACTCTCCTCTTCCTATTTTTGAGGGTGGGGGTTGGGCACTGAAAGTGCCTCTGATTTGCTAGTGGGGCCTGAGAAGGGGCTGCCAGATCTGCAGATTTGAGAGTGGAGGGAGGAAGGCGGAAAAAGAGGATGTAAACAGCAGCCAGCAATAAGAACAAAGCCACCCACAGGGACTCATGCTGTAGAAGACAGATCAGGACTCTGGAGGGGACCTGAAATCATCACTTGTCATCTGCCCACCAGCCTGCCCCGACTCTTCACAAGACTGAGAGGCTAGGGTCTTTATAAAATGCAAACAACAAGCATATCCTCTCCCCATAGGTTTGTGTGAGGGGATTAAATGGAATAATGTGCATGAAGTATTTAATTTAGTATCTTGCTCAGAGCATATACTCAATAAATATTACCTAAAGTTATTTTCCAGAAATTATAGAGAATGTGTTTTTGTACACTCATTTCAATTTTCTGTCATATTGATATGGAAGAGAAGTGTCAGGGTGGCTCTTCTGTGGAGTCATTGTCCCTTGTCTAATCTTTTCCTGGCTGCAGGGAGACTGGACTGGCCTGAAGCTGCCAAAGCCCAGTTGTCATTTCCTACGTCAGAGGTTGGGTTCTCCAAAAGCAGCTGTGCAACTGGGATGTGGGCACAAGTTGTTTGTCAGGAATTATTGCTTGTGAAAGTAAAGGAGGGAACAGGATTGGGCAGAGGGAAAAGCTGAGTTTTGATGCAGCCCTGATAGAGCTTCAAGTTCAAGAATAAGTGATAACCATCAGAGTTATCTCCCTCCAGACTAGAAGGCCTGGGACTTTCTACTCCCACTTCATCATCATCAGCTAAGAGCTACCCTGGCAAAGGCAGGAACCTGGACGAAGAGATACTTGCTTTTGAGCAGACAGGGAGATGCCAGGCAGCAGGAGGCTGTCTGCTAACTCCAGCCTTGCAGGGGGCAGTCAGTTCCTACAAGTTAACTCAAGTTATTTTTTGAAAAATTCTATTTGCTTAAGTGTTGCTGTTCACAGAATGCTTCAGACATGTCCTTCCAGTGCACGTGGCATGTTGTTAAGGGGAACTTTGGGCAAATTTGAAGCAGATGGCAAAGTAAGAACAATCAGAAAGCTTGTCCTACTAGTTCAGGAAGGAGCAAGTAGATCTCATCTTTCTGATACACTTAGTCCTGAAGGACCTTTTCTAGCTAGGCTGAATGAAGGGATAAACAGGACTTGCTGGCAACCTGGCTAAAGAAGTCAGCATCCCAAATGCCAGAAGGCAGAAACTGAAGAGGAGAAGGCAACGGAGGGGGAGAGAGTGCTCAGAGTGGCTAAGCTGGGGAAGGGAGGGTATGGCCTGGGTGGGGAAGGATAGCCCTGGGCTGCAAAGCACCTGGGATCTACTCATAATAATAGCTTTGTCTTGAGCAAATGATTTGACCCCACTGAGTTTCAGTTCCTCCATCACATGCCAGCGCACTCTAACTCATCTCCATATTCTACTTACTATCTCGTGAGCTGAAGTGCTTAACACGGTTTTTAAATGTTCTAGCCACCTCCAGTCACGACTGAGTGATTCTCACACTATAAGCTAGAAAACTACATAAGCCAAATGAAATAATTACTGTTGCCAGACATTTAGGCAACATGCAGGTCTGGATGGTGAAAACAAACGAGGTGAGCCCTGCTGCTATCAAGCAGGCATCCTGTGGTCATTCTAAGGATGTTGGTGTCCAAATTGGCCACCATTGGAGGATTTTTATGAGAGAAGTGATACTATTTAATTTATTTCTTAATGGAATCATTATTCCTGTCATGTTTAGCATTGACTAAAGGTAGGAAAGGGTAGGCATAGGTGGCCCAGTTAAAAGAATATTGCAATGTTATAAGCAAGAAATGGTGGTGGCTTTGTCTGGGTCAAGGGCAGCAGGGGTAGTGAGAAATGGTTGCAAACTGGGACATGCTCAGGTGGTAGTGCAGACAGGATTTGCCCATGCATTGAATTTGAAATCAAGAGCAATGCCAAGGCCAGGCACAGTGGCTCATGCCTGCAATCCTAGCACTCTGGAGGCTGAAGCAGGAGGATTGCTTGAGGCCTAGAGTTTGAGACCAGCCTGAGCAAGAGCAAAACCTGATCTCTACAAAAATAGGAAAATTAGCCAAATGTGGTGGCACACACCTGTAGTTCCAGCTACTTGGAAGGCAGGAAAGTCACAGGAGCCCAGGAATTGGAGGTTTCAGTGAGCTACAAAGACACCACTGCACTGTAGCTGGGGTTAAGAGCAAGATATTGTGACAATTAAAATAAGCAAAAAAAAGTGATTCCAAGATGAATATACTAAGCCTTTAACTATATTTTGAGAGCAAGAACTATGTATCAGTTAGGACCGCATTTATATATAATAAGAAACCCAACTATTATGACATAAACAAATGGAAGCTTGCCTGTTTCATATAACTGGTTAGACCAAGGCTGGTCGGCTACTTAAGTTGCAACCAGTATCCCAAGCTCTTGCTATCTTTCTGTTACACCACACTTTAACAAATTGTTTCTTTATCCCTTTTCCTGTGCTTCATAGTCCCAAAATTGCTGCTGTACTTCCTGACATAATGCCAGTATTCCTTAAAAAAAAAAAAAAAATGGCAGAGGGACAAAAGGGCCATACCAGTTGAGTTTGTCCCTTTTCACCCAGAAAAAAAAAAAAAAAAACTTTCCTGGAAGCTACATCCAGTAAACTTCCTTTCTTATCTCACTGGGTCATGTGACAAAATTTAGAAGAATGACATTATTAAGTTTGCTGTAGGCAAATTACAATTCATCCCTTTTGGCTGGGGCAGGGATATCTCCTCCTTAAAGTCAATGACTTTCAACTGTCAACTGACGAATAGGAATTCTATCAGCAGGGAACAAGGGGCGCGTGGTCAGAAGAATGTTGGGTTGGTGATGAACAATTTCCATCGTTGATTGCATTTTGCAGCTTTGTTATAAAATACCTTCCCTACATATTTGGCAGGCATATATAATAAACATGTTTTGATAAGATGTTGACACAATGACACTGTAATTATGGAAGATGTCACAAATAAGCTACATGGGAGGGAAAAAGAAAGACATGGGAGGGACACGGAGAAGGGCACTATTTCAGATTATTGTAAAGTGGCCTGTGATAAGAACAATGCCCGGAGGACCCCTAAAGTCCATGTAGATTTTTTTTTTTTAAGACAGAGTCTCAAACTGTCACCCTGGATAGAGTGCCATGGTATCACAGCTCACAGCAACCTCCAACTCCTGGGCTTAAGCTATTCTCTGGCCTCAGCCTCCCAAGTAGCTGGGACTACAGGTGCCCACCACAAAACCTGGGTATTTGTTTGTTGCAGTTGTCATGTTGTTTAGCATGCCCAGACTGGTTTTGAACCCGTCAGCCTCCGTGTATGTGGCCGGCACCCTACTGACTGAGCTACAGGTGCCGCCATGTAGAATTATTTTTTCTTTTTTTTTTTGGCTAGCATAACATTTTGATTATGAAAAGTTAGGTCCTAGGATCTAGTCTTGTGAGCAAAAAAATAAAACAAGGAAAAGTAAATTGTTCTGAAAAATAAAGTAAGCAGAAATTGAAGTCTTGATTGGCAGTGCAAGAAGAAAGATACAGGGATTCTGAGAACTAGGAAGGAAGGGATAAAATTAAATGTATGGCAGAGAAAGTCATCTAACCCTCATGAGAGCGGGCCTTATTGCCTCTCCCATTCTAAGGAAGGAGTCAAATGGCAGAGTCAGGATAAAAATGCAAGAATTGGCCAGGTATGGTGGCTCACACCTGTAATCCTGACACTCTGGGAGGCCCAGGCAGGTGAATTTCCTGAAGAGTTCAAGACCAGCCTGAGCAAGAGTAGACCTCATCTCTAAAAATAGTGAGGTGATGTGGTAGCTGCCTGTAATCTCAGCCACTTGGGAGGCTGAGACAAGAGAATGGCTTAAGCCCGAGTTTGAGGTTGCTGTGAGACAAAGTAAAACTCTATCTAAAAAAAAATAGTAAAAAAATAAAATTCAGGAATTCTTGACTCAAAGCCTAGTGCTTTTCTGCCCAAAGCCTCATCCAAAGAGCCTAGAGCTTAGATCTGACCTGGGAGGCAGCTGCTTGGTCATTCATAAACCCTCCCAGCCTCCCATTTCTGTCTATGGAAAGAAAGACTTGGTGGTGAGGGTCCACCTCTGCTGTGAACTGTTCTGTCAGGTGCTTTGGCAGGAAGTCTCACAACGACCTTGGGGAACAGACAGTTTCCTCTGGTTAGTGCTGTGGGTGATGGTTCCACCTCCTCCCCCAGAACAAGCTGATAAACAATCTTAGCTCCACCTCCTATCCTGGCCTCCTGAAACCAGGCCTCGGTTGCTAAGCCAACTGAGAACTTCAGTTTCTTGATAAGAAGGGGTCTGGCATCTGAGCCTATAGAATAAGCACAAATTTGCATTTGGTTTCCTTTGTAGGGGGCGGGGGACATAGAGGGAGAGAGAGAAAGGGAGAGAAAGGAGCAAAACAAAGCTGTTTTTAATCATATAGCCCCATTCACCCTGGGAACTTGATGCTCATGGTTTCTCACATATCTACACCTTGATTGCTGCCTAGACCTCACACCCCTTAGACTTTCCATCAGAAGCAGATTACTACTATAGTCCCCTTCCTCTTCCTCTCAATTGCAAGGGCACTAGTGAGTTCTGCTATATATGCCATTGGAATATATGGTAATAATATTAGCCTCAAATATTCCATTATTTAAAGCATTCTTACATCTAAAATCTCCCTTTGTCTTTGGAAGAACCCTGCAAGTTATGTTTGTTGTGAAAACTCCCTGAAGGGCTGAGATGTATTTCCTTGGACTTGAGTTCAGGTTTGTGTGGTTCAATTCCCTGCGATCAGCAGCGTGACACTCAAGAAATGACAGCTGAGCTGCATGAGGGCCTTTAGCCAGCAGATAAGTGGAGAAATGACTGAGTGGGCTATGGGTATTTGGCTCTTAGAAAAGTCTTACAGGCATCTTCTGGAGCTGAGCTAGTCCTCATTCCCTAGTCAGAATGCAGTTTCTTGGAATTTATCGCAAGCTCTCTGAGAGTGCCAAGTTTGAGTGGCTCTATTCCATAGAGTTCAGTTTTGGACAGGTGCTCATTTGGTACAGAAAGTAAATAGACATGTGGGCACCCATACACACACACTGTATGCCTCCATCTCTTTAATTAAGATGTAAGACATAAGTTGGAACAATATTCTATTTTTTTTTTTTGAGACAGAGTCTCACTTTGTCACCCTTAGTAGAGTGCCATAGCGTCACAGCTCACAGCAACCTCTAGCTCTTGGGCTTAGGCTATTCTCTTGCCTCAGCCTCCTGAGTAGCTGGGACTACAGGCACCGCCATGACGCCTGGCTACTTTTTTGTTGCAGTTTGGCCAGGGCTGGGTTCGAACCTGCCACCCTCAGTATATTGGGCCAGTGCCCTATCCACTGAGCCACAGGGGCTTTGCAGGGAAAGATATTCTTTGCAAAAGCCAAAAGGGAAGGAAAAACAAATAGTTTCTGAGACCCCACTGGATGAAACAGTTGTGAGAGAGTGGGCAATCTTGCCTCCAGCCTCTTTACCCCACTGCCTGCCTCTTTTCCCTCTAGGCTTCTGCCACCGTAGCCTTCCATCTTTCTCCCATGATCCTCATTTCCTTGGCTCCTTTACATGCTGTGGCCACTTAGTGTCTGTATCCCTCTGTCTGACAGTTGTTCAGCACAGCTGCTTCCTGGATGAGACAGAGTCAAGGAGAGAGGTAGAAATTGTGGGGGTCTAGGTGTCATTCCTTCTTTGGCTTTGTACTAGGGTGACCTGGACAGGTGGGGTCCAGGGGCATCAATCTGTCAGTTAATAAGTATTTCCTGATCTCTTTGTTCTAGGGCTGTTTTCTATTGTCTGTCTCTGATAATCGAATGAAAAAAAGGGGAAAAAGTAGAAAACAGATATCCATCAGATCACTTTCTTGGACTGAAGACAGGGTCTTAGACAGAGGCATCTCCTGGATTCTGGTCCTGACAGCCACTAACTGGCTGTGTGGTGAGGAGGTTTCATAACAGAGTCAGAAGGGCCAAGGACTTTAGGCTGTAAGTTTTCTCCAGGCAGTGATTTCCCCATTGTTGAAACCCTGACCAGCAGAATTTTCAGCACTCAGCAAGAAAATTTGAATGCTTCTAATACAGTTCCTTCTAACTCGACATTCCACAAATGCAGATTCTTTCTGTTAATAAGTGCCCACAGCATGGTGGTTAGTGAGACACAAGCAGGCAATAAAGATATTTCATTGCAATTGACATAAGAAGAGATTTTTAATTCAAGTTAATCAATTAAAATTTATGTTGAAGGACCAATTGTTAAAAGTGTTATGGAAGGTGACTATTTAAAAAAACCAAAAAGATGACAAAGGATATACTTTATTAAAAGAAAAAGTATAGGATTAGGAAGTCTTGTTACTATAAGAAGTGTTGAGTTTATTTATTATGGTTCATATAGAATAAACTTGGAACTCACACTGAAGCTTTATTTTTCTATCCAGAATCTTTCTAATCTTTTAGAAAGATTCACTTGTACCCTTGTAAGATAAACCATAAAGATGACCCCACCAATCACCCTCCCTCCCTCCATCCACCCCCCTCACCTAACTTTTATTGAGTTTTAACACAAAGCTTCTATGCAAAATACAAAGATGTCAAAACACAGGGTTAATAGCTGGGCATTGTGGCAGGCA